>JACJUY010000680.1:163295-197496 GCA_014220935.1 Platorchestia sp. MABIK
TTTTTTTTTTTTTTGCGGAACTTGTCTCTCAAAACTGCTCTCACTATTACGGTGAAACCAGTCCTCTTAAAAAACGATAAACTTTGCTTGGTTGGTCAGTCCGTACCTACAACGGTTCCTCTACCGTGGTACCTATACCCGCACCCTGTAAACTGGATGGATACACACCTGGTGCCCGAATTGCTTACATTTTACGTTGTATCTTCTCATGAACCGTCTGAACTCGTGATACAGTCTCAGCAATCTACTTGTGTTGAATGAATTGCTCTAGTAACTAAATACTAATGAAAACTTTTTCAATTTTCAGACGGTATACGGGGTCGATAGATGTCCATCGACTGCAAAAAGTTCCGTCGCCGAGAAATGTCACAAGACAGTGGAGAAGTACAGGTACGTTTTGGACGTGCCGGTCGTCTCCGAGACGACAGGTGTCATCTACGCGAATTATTATTGCGCCCTTTGCCACGACGACAACAGAATAATCAAGTACAACCAAAGCTTCATTTGCAACTGCGACCTGAGATCGAAATTAGAGCTGCGAAGTATGACGTATTTGAATGGAGAGCTCGCCTGGACGACTCCTTCAACGAAAGAAGACAATTGCTCACGAGGATCAGACACAAAAGTGTGCCTCTTGTCGACCCAATTTCCTCCAAAATTGGGTCGAGGATGCAAGATGGGATTGGTTGACAAGTGTCAAGACGACTGGCCCAGCGACGCGGACCGGGATTTGTGCTCTTCCTACAATTATCACGTACAGGACAACCTGGCCACGGTGTACAAGAACCCAACGTGCGCCAAATGCAACAACGCGACAGAGAAGAAGCTCCACTGCCTCATGCCCAGCATCAGCTTGCGATTCGGGGACCCTCGAGGACTCGACGTCTTCTTGCTGTCTGATTTGTTCAGCATCAACGAACCGTGCGAGTTTGATGAGACCTACGACATCATTTTCGAAGAGTGTGTCAAGGATAAAATTGAGACCAAAACTGCGCATAATGCGGCTAATCTTGTGTTCTTGATCTTCATGTCGCTGTCGCTCTTCGCGATGTTCTTGCACATGGTGATATTCTTCATACTGTTCAAGCAGAGGAACTTGCACACGAAAAATCTTTTCACGATGACTTTTTCACTGTTCTGGGCTGAATTACTGTTGACCATTTGTTCCAAGACTTGCCACAACGAGATAGGATGCTACATCAGTACTCTAGTGGTCTACTTTTGTTTTTTGTCCGCCTTCTTCTGGATGAACGTAATGAGCTTCGACGTGTGCAAGACATTCCGCACAACGCACGTGCGGAGCAACTCCCACCGCCTCTACATCAAGTACGCCGTTTATGCCTTTGGTGTTCCAGCCATTTTGACGGTGGTTGCTGTACTGGTCAACGAATTCGCTCCTGAATCCGACGTAGCTCCCGGTTTCGGGGTCCGTGGGTTTTGGTTTTCCAACAGAGGCGGTCTTTATCTGTTCTTTTGCGGTCCTGCTTTGGCCATATTCATTGCCAACATTGCCATGCTTAGCGTCTCAATTTACGACATCTTTCACCATCAGAAAGCGTCCCGATTTGCGAGGCGCAAACGCCGGTCCGACAAAAACGGGAGGCTCGAGCAAGAAACTGAAAATTTTATCAACGAGGAAACTAATTTGAAACACGCCGACTTTACTAAAGATGCCTCAAAACTTAACCAAATGCAAGACAAAATCAAAGAAAATTTGCAAAATGTCAAAATGGATAAAGAACGATTAAAATTGTATTCTAAACTGGCCTTGATCATGGGCGCACCCTGGATCTTCGCGCTGTTCGAAGAAGTGTCAACTTTTTGCATGTACCTGTTCAATATCCTGAACAGCTTGCAAGGCTTGTTCATTTTCATCGCTTTTGATTGCAAGTCTAAGCTGCTGAGAGACGTATTTGACAAGCTTGGCTGGGAACGCCTTGCAGAGAACTTTGGATCATCTGCCGACACTCACGTCACTTCACTCGACGACGGGAAGAGCAAAGGTAGAAAAATTTCCTCTGCTGTCTCTTCCAACACCGGCTAGTCCAGAGGTATTCATTGCGCGGCTCTCGAAAAATATATAAATTTATTATTAAATGTATAATTTATAGAATATACGCAAACTTGCAGTAGCTGCGGCTCTCTCAATTAATGCCTTTAATTGAAGTGGCTCTCTTGCAAAAATTAGTGAATGACACTGAGCTAGTCCCTCGCTGTTCAAAATTGTTCCGAGTTGTGTGTAACCGCATCGAAATGTAGGTAGTGACTCTCGAAGAAAAAGATAAAGAAGGAAAAGAAGAAAGAAAACCGTTTCTTAAAAAAAATTACACATGAGATACATGGCAGGATATTGGCTTTTAAAAATTTCTTAATATAAGACGTCCTTAGAGGCGTATTTGACAAGCTTGGCTGGAAACGCCTTTGGTGTTCCATCACATTTTGAAGCGCAACCATTTTTCGAAAATGAGATCAATACTCCATTGTCGTTATGGAATATTTATGTGAGACATTGAAAATTCTTAACTTGTATCATGTGATAAATGTCGTCAACACATATCTTTGTTATCTCTCATGTAAAATTTTATGTTAAGATGTGCAAAGTTTTCAGTTCATACCACTGATTTTAGTGCATTGACCGTGTACGTCTTATAATTGAAATGTTGGCAAATCTTTCAATCATTAGATGGTTAGTGCGTTTTACGGGAAGAAAATTAAATATTTTTACAGAGACAATCATTGCAAAAACATTTAACTTTATTCGCGCAAAGTTGAATGTTTTTACAGAGACAATCATTGTGTGGAGGATAAGGATGATAATAACGATTGTTTCGAACATCGAATTTCTCGAGTAAATGTTCTGTGTTGTACAACAAACATGTGCGTGCGCTTGCTTAGGTTATTAAAATAGGAGTCACAAATATTCCGAGTGTGTAACGTGGGCGCGCCGCCTGGGGGTCTTTGGACTTTGGAATATTGTATATTTTATGCATTTACAAAATAGCTGCTTAAGAAGCTTCAGACGTGCAATGAAAACGTAAAAAAATGTTAACACTCTATCAGGGTGAAATTATACGAACCGACATTGAGAAACGAGGTTAAATTTTATCGAAAAATATTTCCGAATGCTTATATGTCCAGCAAAGAGGATTAAGCTCGCATTAGTTTTAACGTCCTGATTAATTAACACTTTGACTGCGGTAGGTAGAAATGAAGTTTAATATTCAACTCAAATTTGTGGTCAACTGCAGCAAGCAATGTTGAAAATACCTGACGTTAAAAGGTAGGTACGTTTATTGCGCACTACGGTTGGAGCGGGAATCATTATTGTATTTTTCCTATTCACCTTTAAATTTCAACTAGATAATAGCCATGTGCCTTATTATGGTCTTGCATGTTCCATGTACGTACTGCAACTACACTATCTCTTCCTGTGTAATTTTTTCTTCGCTGATTCAGCTATCGCACCATGCTTGTTAATTCACTAAATACCGTCATCATGTGTTATCGAGTCGTTGTCATCCCGAGTAGTAATAGTTAAAGAACAAATGTTGTTTCAGCGGCCGTAAACCAGGATGTGCCAGCGTACAACTGAAATAATAAATGTCCCGGAATGCTCAATCTTGAGGTTTCTTTAAACCGTTTGACCCGTTTTATTTTTCCAAATTCACATCAACTGATATAAATGAAAAATTATTGCGTTCATATCGAGGGAAACCATGTTTTAAGAAAAATTGTAAAATGTCAGGATAAAACCTTTAGTGGTACCGACTTTCAAATATAAGTGCCTCTTTATTTCCACACGGTACGGCTTTTGATCAAAAGTTTCATAGTTATTATTCAATCATTGCACATAACTCGCATCAGAACTTAGCCACGATTAGCTAGTAAATTCTGAGAACTCATATCACAATGGCTTCAATTATTATGCAATCAGCGGTGGTACCGATAGAAAGAATTGAAAGGAAAAATGTCTTATCTGCAATCAAAGCAATATATTTTACTGCAATGTGAAAGTTATACAGTGCTCAATTTGATAACTTTTAACGTTTTGATTAAATTGTGCTCAATATTTTGCCTCTTTGATCCTACCTGGCCGATGAATATCAGTACCTCCAAACATAGTACGTGTCTCAGGCAATGTATTTATGTATAGAAAATAAGACGAATGTGAATATCTCGTAGCAGTACGCGTGTGAGACGGTGTATTTATGTCTCGAAAATAAATTAAATGCCAGCCGAAACAAAACAAACATCGGCATCTACGGTTGCTTTATTTCCAATTGAAGCATGATACATTTCACCTTTTACATTGGTTTTTCAAATGCCTTATAACTAACACCAGGACGCCATGACGCTTTCCCCCGGTCAAGACCGGTACCTATTTCAGACACCTGGGAAGAGTGGGGCCTTGTGCTTAGAATTTTTTCTCCTAGACCCAACAGAGAAAATCGCCACCAGCGCCGAGACTCGAACCCGGGTCTCCCCGCACGGAGTCAGGTTCGCTACACACACGGCTATGACGAGCATCGAATGAGTTGATGCACCGAGGTATCGAATGAGTTGATGTAATTAATTAAAAGCATTTATGAAATATTCAAAATTTCATTTAGTCTCTGATACAGCTCTTCGCTGTTAATATTACAGACTTGAATAGCCTAAGCTGGGAGGATTTTAAATAAAGATATCCGTAATTTACATCGTGGAGTTTTTCTGTCCGTAAAGAACAGGGCTTCTCAACCGGTGTACTTGTATCCCTAGGAGTACATATAATATACTTCATATGTTACAATGTACAATAAATTTACAAACAACCGTATAAGTATATATAATTTTTAATCATTAAGTGTATTTTTTTAGTTCCTTAAACCTTTGACTGTGCTGGGGGTGCATGAAGATGCACCAATAAGCTAACGGGGTACACAACAATAGAAAGGCTGAGAAGCCCTGGTATAGAACGTTGCCGTAGCTACTTTTTCATCTCCTTCAGAGCAAGGCTAAGAAAGCGTAGACCTAATTCTACTCAATGGAAAAAAAACTTGAAAATTCAAGCATTAGCTTTCTCTGCACGGGTATCCTGCCCGTACATTTGGCATTCCAGCAGAGGTTTTCTCGAGGGACATTTATTTGACAGAAAAAGTCGGCACACAACGATGACAGGCAGCGTTTCTCGGGACACTTTCACTTTCGACAGAATTCACTCAATTTTAGTGCACTGGAAACACACTTCGTCGCGTGCTCCCACTTGAGGCTCAATGAATTCGTCATGGTTCTCACGGTCAAAATATTCGCTACCGTGACAAACGTTGTGTGTTCATTCTAAACAGAGCAATTGTGTTAGTGTATGCTAGGGGCTTGATTTTATATTTGGGGGGCTTTCAGAAAAAAAATTGATTTCCAAAAAAGTTCAAACATGAAATGTTGGACATAGGTTTTTAGAAGGTTTTAAGTCACTCACATCCGCCCAAGACGAGCTGTCCGCGTTGTGCTTTGTGTAAATCTGTGTACGTCTTTTGTGAACAGCTGTTGCGTAAAAATATAATTGTACGCATGATGCGTTATGTGTATAATTATGTATAATTGTACGCGTATGTGTACGCGTGATGCGTTGTGTATAATTGCACGCGTGAGTTAGTTGTGCATGTGTGTAGTGGTTTGAGAATACAGCTAGAAAATTTTTTGATATACAGCTGTGTCCACGTATAGTATAGCTGCATGTGGTGTGTAGTGGGATAAGCTGTGTGTGCTGTGTGCATAGCTGTGTGTGATATACATGTGAGGTGCATTCAGATGTAAATGCAATGTATGTGTAGTGTATGCAGTTATTCACGCAGCATATGTGTCTATGCCCGTACAAGTAGTGCTCAAAACAATAGCTCGATGATCTTATAAAAGAAAGAAACGCCTGGAGATTTAAATTCTTCGATGTTACTTCTGAACGAGTGGCTGCTACAACCCCAAAGGTTTTGCTGAAGCTCCAGAGAAATGAAATGCATAAATCAAGAGATGAAATATTTTATTACTCCTGAAAATACATTGAGCACAGGTCACGGTTTTTAGAAAGTAATTCCTCAATTAAATTAATTGTCATTGTTGTAAAAATCAGTGCAAGAGACAAAAGTATTTATTTGCTGAACATACCGAATTCGAACAAGCAACGGAGAATAATTGCTGTGAGCTTCTTTGAAGATTTATTGTATCATACGTGCCGGCTTAAGAAAATAATCAACAAACGTAAAGAAAAGGTACCTTATTTCAAATCATATGAAGAACTATGATGTGGTCAAAAATGCGTTCCTTTCTTAACTTCTGGACACGTGGGACGTCTCCGTCTATTTTAGCATCTTATTTATCCCTTGAGATTTGTACGATCCATGCGTTCGTACTTGATTATGAAAGGAAAAACGTCATCACGTTCGAACGAAGTAAACGAAGCTTGAATGAGTTTAATTAGTCCTGAGTCTCAAAGATTTTTATTTCATTAAATAAAATTCAGATCACATCAAATCAAAGAACTTTTCTCAATAAAGCATATACTTGAGGAATTAACATGATGTTTTATTTTTTCACTTGCTAATGCCACTGTCAAAATGAGTCGCTCAAAATGACATTCAAGAGAGCCAATATAAAAAGTACGAAATGCAGTTGGTAAAATTTGAGTTCAGAGTATCAGTGGTATTTTATGCCAGGCAATCACACGCAACATCGATTCTGAAATTCTCATATCATGATACTGAAGGATTTTCAAAGCAATGAATGCTTCGCAAAATTTAGGGAACGGATTTCAGTCGAACTAATTTAGTCTATTTGAATGATGAGAGTCGCTTAGTTTCCTTCCGTGTGTTGGTCGTATGTCATTTCAGTGTTGTTTATCCCTACTATAAAGTGCTGATGCTACACCGCTTTATTTTTATATCCGTGAGTTTAGTACAAGCGCAACCGTGATATTATTACGTACAGAAGTCTCACCACAAGCTACCTAAGGTTTTAAAAAACGTCTAAACATTTTTCCTACCATTTTTCGCTGTCTGATATTATTTTAATCAATCAGCCTGTTCATGCGTTTCCGTTCAAGTGAAATCGAGTGTCTCCTCTGCTAAAAAATAGTAGAATGTTTGAAATTGGACGAGAAAGTGTGGGATTCATTTTTCTCAACGTTGCGTATATTAGCAAGTAGCTCAACTAGTGATGTAAAAAACGAAATAAGTAATTAAATAGGCCATAGGGACTCGAAGACATAGAAGCAGGGTTTTTTCGCCTTCCTATATGATTAAATATTGTAAAACCATGATAAATACAAACAAATGCATGTTTGAAATAGGTAAGCAATAAAAAAAAATTTCTGCAGAAAAGTTTCGGACAAGATGTTTGTAAATCTAAACTACAATATTTAGAGACATTACCTGCAAAAATGGATTCATACATATAATTATCTGACCCTTATTTATAAACAAAAACCTGATTTGATGACAGTTCAGAGATATGAGAAACCAGAATACTTTGAATTGTTATAGAGACTTATACAACTGTATACTTTAGATGTATAACGCAAAATTTGTTTAAATAATTCTCACAATGCGAGTGCATCTATAACTTCTACCTACTCGGCTCTAATTAACTGACACATAGGTATTCAACTTATTCATGCCCATAGTTTGTAGAATTTTTGGCACGTTCGTAGCAACTGCTCATAATCGTTTTTTCATGCATTGCTCGCCCGATGCCTCATGCCGTGCTCGTCATAGCCGTGTGGTTTAAGGAGCTGCCCTTCCGTGAAGGCATCGAGGGTTCGAATTCCGGCCCTGGGTGGCGATTTTCTCCGTAGGGTATAGAGAAAAATTCGAAGCACAATACCCCACTCTACCCACCGACTCTACCCAGGTGTCTGAAATGGGTACCAGTCTTGACCGGGGGAAAGCGTCATGGCGTCCTGTTAATTATAGGGCATTTGAAAAACCAATGTACAAGGTGATATGTATTAGACTTGAATTGGAAATAAAGCATCATTAGATGCCGATGTTTGTTTGTTTTTATGTATGAAGTTTAGAAAAATATTAACATTGTTCAAGCCTTTTCACTTGTTGCTTCTGTTTACGAAAAAATGGTTTGGGATATTGAAACTCTTGTAAAGTAAATTCAAATTAATTTAATACCACGACTCACATCGCAATTTTTTATGAGAATGAGGTAGTTTTACATTCGTGAGATTTCAAATCAGTTGTCTCTCCTCACATCACAAATTATCAAATTTTCAATCAATACACAGCAGTTTTAGCCTAAAAAAGTTTAATTTGATCATAAAAGTATTGAAATTATTTGTCTTAAGATTGGGATTCAGAGATAAAAAAAAAGTATTTGCCTCGCCTCCTTTCCAATGACGCTCGTGTTCCGTTTATTCTCCGTTGTAATTTGGCAACACTTCTGTCCACTTTTTTTAGATCGATCGTTGAACTGAGCCGGGTTGGTGATGCGACGCGCTGCCGCCATTTTGCATCCGTTATTTTGGTAGCGTTTTGATCTAGTGAATTGATTTGTGTACGTGCTAGACACTATGGATCCCCAAAAACAACAGAAACCTAATGATATGATTAAGAAAGACGTTACGAGCCCTGGTAAACCCAGCGAAAATGGCGAAGCCATGGGTGGTTTCCGTGGTCGCGGTGGTGGCCGAGGTTTTGGCGGATCTTTTCGTGGAGGACGCGGAGGACCTCGAGGAGGTGGACGAGGTGCTATTAATAATGGAGGGGACGACAGACCTGTGTTCGAGGGTGGCCGTGGGGGTAGAGGAGGCAGCGGTGGCAGGGGACGTGGCCGAGGCGGATATTTCGGCGATGGAAAAGGCTTCCAACAAATGGTGAGTCCACCCACCATCTTTCATTTGATGCCTAACTAGGGTAACGTACCTCGTGCTTCAATTTTCTGTTTTTTGTTTAACTTACATGTGACTGGGATAAGAATGGAACTTCTTACGAGAAGTTTTTTTGCGCCATCAATTATTAATATTACATTTATGCTATAACACTGTGATGCTTAGCATCACACTGAATTACACTTGCAGTTAACTTTTTCCATCTATTAACTTTCAATCATACATCAGTGACAGTATCTGTGTGCAGAATGCAATTTAAAGTTTAGCGTTGAGAAAATTTGTTGAATCATTCAGAAAGTTTGATTGAATGTATAAATTCAGTTTTATTTTGAGGACAAAAATTATCAGTTCCTTCACTCAAATTGAATCCTTGTTGAGCGCAGGCACAAGAAGTGCTTGAATTTCATCTTGGTATGTGAGCTGATGATTGCCATTTTCATCTTGGTAGAATTTCTGTTGAGTTGACCTAGTTTTCAAATATATTCAAGAATATTGATAAGTACCCTTCTTTCATTTAGAATAGGAATTCTTGCTAGTACATCCATCACCTATCAGTCATGCTTGAGATATATAACTATTTCAACTGCTTTAAGCGGCTTCCTTAGATTACTCATCACTTCATTCATGTTTGCAAGTCTAAACTTTCATTTTCTTGCTGAAGTAACAACATTAATTATGTCAAATGACTTGAAGTCAACTTTTTCTTTGACTTTTGACCTTCTTGCCCTAACTTTTTGCTCTTGTTCTTGACTCGCAAAATTTTAAATGAACATTAGGTTATTCATGTGTGAGATACACATGGTAATTTAAATTGGCAAGTTAGTGTTATAGCAGTATAAATTTAACTAGGTGTAGCTAATTGTATGTAGTGTGGAACCAAAGTTATTCAAAATAATTTATAAGCTTAGTTCTCAAATTATTAAAAAATAGGATGATTGAAATACATTATGAAAATTGTAGAAGTCCTATATCAATAGAATTCTTATCATTTCTTGGCATTATGGAGCATTCTCATTTTCTTTCTTAAATAAGAATGGAGCATTAAGCATTAGATATATAAGTATTAACTAATGCAGTGATCCCTCTGTTTTACGGACAAAAATGGGAAACCCCTGTTTGAAAGTGCAGATTGTTTAAAGCATCTGAAAGATACGAATACAAAACGGAGTATTTATCACTGGTACAAGAAATCAAACACAACACGGGAAAAAAGGCAAAAATTGAGAGCAATGCAATACAGATGCTGAAACAGTGTTATCAACAAGGCAACTGCCCGCCACCTAGCGGTCAGTTATGGAGCTAACGAACTTAGTCCGTAGTGCACGCGACTTTCAAATAAAATGGGTAGCTCAAGAATTTGTCCGAAGAATCCAAAACCCGGTACAACAGGGTCAGTGAAACCAAAGTATGGGTGTACAATGTTCTTCAAACTTTGAAGTTGAATAACTCAATAGAAAGGCTTTAGCAAGCTTAATGTCTGTAAAATGTTCTTAAATTAGTTCCTTATCCAATTCTTGGGAACAGAATTTCAAAATTCCGTGAATGCATTAAAGTAAATAGCGACCCTTATGTCAAATGTAATTAAATAGAAATTGTTTTGTATAGTATGATATGAATTTATTTCATTAAGATAATTTTGCATTAATTTTAGCTATTTTAATAGTTTACATTTATAAAGAATGAATCAACAAATGAAAATGAACTTAAGAACTCTGCAATTGGTAAAATTTTGTACATATGATCTAATAAGTATGAAATTACTAGGAATATAAATGAATTTAAGAATTATTCAAACAATTGAAAAAAAAACTAAGGATTTTTGATTAAGAAAGTGTAATTCTAAAATTCAGTTATGAACTACATGCAAGATGCCATGATCCTGCTAAATAATCGGCTCAACTTCTGATTATACATGAGTAAGTACTGTAATATGTACGGAAGTTTTTCATTCTTGGTTCTCATAGGCGAAAGATTAAGCATTAATTCAGTCATTTACTAGATTCAGAAATTTTCACTGTTCCCTTTACCAATTTTACTGGCATTGAGCGTATTATCATTCTTTTTTTGCTTCTTCGAACCTGGTTAAAGAAAACATTGAACTGCTGCAGACAAGGATATGACAGCTACACGCACCAAGTGTGTAGGTATCTCAGCCCACCCGTATCTTCCCGTGGAGATGCCGTTGGTATACCCAATCTACTCTACAATATAATTGTATTGTGTTTTCTTGGTGACCTTGGTAACGATAGTTTTTCATTCAAAAACTCACTGACAAGAACCAATGCAAGGGGTGCCTAGGGCATGCAAGTGCTCTAGGTTTTGGTACTTTTTGCATTAATATTTTTGATAAGTTGTTCAGCCTGATTTTGTAAGAGAACTTATGTTTGTTAACATATATTGAAGGGGTCAGTTATGACAACATTAGTAAATGTGTATAAAAATCTTTGTATCGAGGCGGAAAAAGCAAAAGAGGGAGAGCAACAATGCGATCCCTTCCCTGGACTTGGGGGTGTCACACCCCAGAGATCAGGAATCAGGGGGGGGGGGTAACAACAAGCGAGGGGGGCAGCTCGAGAGGCACCGTGACCGGTCGTCCCAGCAGGGAGCGTGGTACTGGCGCTGCGGGTCCGAAGACCGCGAGGGAGCGGCTTCGCGCCCTGCTCCGCCTGCCGCTGCCGCAGGACCTATGGGGTACTGCTACCGCCGCCGCTGGAACGAGCGGCCGCAACCTGGTTGATGTGAGGATCGACGCTCTCGAGAAGATGAACTCACTTGTGGACTTGATTCAACATCTACAACCAACCTATAAGAACACCCTGACTGGCTTCAAGCCCAGTGAACCCGAGACTGTGGAAGAGAGAATCGGTAGCATGGAACGCATCATAGAGGATGTGCTGGGAGCAGTTTCTGAGCTTCTTCAAAAACGCACAAAGACTGCTCCTGGTGCTGGAAGCGAGCGGAAAAGAACAAAATATGCTCTACTTGACTTGAACAATTTGTCTGAGGAGAAACTTTTCAAGAGATTCTATATCATGAAATTTACTCATGAAAACGAGAGGAAAATCAACCCTTATCATCTCTGAAATGAAATCTATAACCAAACAAACCTCTTCACGAAAAAATAAATCGCGACGAGCGGTCAAGAAAAGTTAATAGAAATAGTCGATCAACAACAAGGCGAAGCACTTTTGAAGATAACAAAGATAGGACAAATACCTTGCCGTGTAACCGAAGCTTTTCACCTAAACATCTCTAAGGGTCTCATTTACGTCAATGAATTCAACATCGAGAATGTTGAGTTTACAAACGGCTTCATATAAAACTGCAACGATACTACAGTCATTGAAGCCTCCTACATTAAGCCTAAATATCAACGAACGAAAGCTTTTTTAGTAGAATTTGACCAAAATATTCCTCCCGAGTACATATATATTCCAGGAGAAAGATCCGATACCAAAGTTTACCCCTACAAAGATAGACCAATGTCGTGCTCCAAGTGCCAACAGTACGGCCACGCTTGGAAAAATGCAACTAAGTTCACCCGGTCTGTGGCAAATGCGGACAGGAGAACCACACCTCAGACGCGTGCTAAGAGGAAAGAGTGACCTGCCTCCACTGCCAGGGGCGACATCGTGCAAGAGACAGGGTTTGCGCCAAGTACCGAGACGAGAAAATTCTGGAAATCTAGCGGAAGTTCAAGGTGGGCAAAGGGAGAGGAGAGCCAGACAAATAATGGAGTCGATACCATCAGTGGTTGCCGCGATAACTTTTTTTAAACTTGCGATAACGATAGAACGATAATTTTTCACCAACGTGCGATAAACAATAAACGATGCAAAAAATTCAAAATTCAACCTGCGGTAAGCGATAAACGGTAAAACGATAGCGATGAATTTTTTTTTACTTGCGATGACAAAAGCGATAAATTATAAGTACCTATATTTAGTTGAAATGTTAAAAAAACACAAACTATTTTTCCGCTGTGAAAATTAATTAAATTAAACAAAAATTGTCACTGGAACCAGTCTATGGCCTACAAGTGAGGTTTTTCAGATCTGAAAACGTCAGGCGGGCTGTTGACTATTTCCGCCGTGCAATTTTTTTTTATTTTTACAAAAGTCGTCTTTGAATTTATCGTTTATCGTTCCTTCATTTTTGAGACTAGCGGTGAGTGAATGAGCGATTATTTTAGAAAACTTTGCGATAAACGATAAAAGGTTTGACCTCAGCGATAATTATTAAATCGTTTATCACTCATTTTATCGCACGCAGCAACCACTGGATACCATACCCGAGCAGAAAAATATAGAAAGTGCAACACGCTTCATTCGCTAACTCTCCGAGACAGACAAACGAAATCTCATTCCATGGGCGTTTGAAAAAAGTCTGCTACAAACTCGGTCAAAAATCCTATTAGTATTCGATCCGGCGGCAAAGATAATTTCATCGTCGGAGTTTCACCCAAGAATTGTAATGCCCAAATTACCAGTATAACCTCTGTCAACGGGATGTCTGTAGAAATCAGTAAACACCCACGGTTTAACACCAGTTAAGGGCTAACATTCGTTTACGAATATGATCTGTCAGACTTCGAAGAATTCAAGAGAGGTCTCATGGAAGAACATCACCTGCAGGATGCCCAAAAAGCAACTTAAATCAAGCCTAGAAACCCCAGCTCCATCCCACTGTTTCTCACATTTCACCATGCTCTTCCGGAATACTTGGAAATACCCGGTGAACAAATGAAATTTAAAATTTACGAGTACCTCCCCAAACCAATGCTTTTCGAAAAATGCCAAGAATACGGCATCCAAACTGTCCAAGCGCTGAAGTAATTTATGGTCAGTGCGATACGAGCGGACACGAACGCGATCAGTGCACCAGCGGTAAACTCGACTGTCACCATTGTGGAGGTGACCACCTAACGGGTTCGGAAAAGTGTTCAGAGCATAATACCAGAAAGAGGTGTATTAACAAGTCAGAGCCGTACAAATTGACACGAAAACAGTCCCAACTGAAACATAAAGAGCAACCCCAACTCAGACACAACTTCGCGCAAGCGCTGCAACGAAACCTGAGCGAACGCAAGCACCCACCAGACCCAGAAATGACGAGCTGCAGCAGCAGCACTGGGACCAGCCAGTCTTGTCCTGCTGATTGTGCGCCTGAACGGGACGTTATACGGGAGGCAACGTCCTCTGTCGAAGTTAAGAGAAAGCGTGCTGGCTCCGACGATGATGAAGCCCCAACAGAAAAGAAAAAGGTCACCGAAGCCGCTGCTCGGCTAAACCCTCCTATAACAAACAACAGACAACGGAGACGACTCAGCACTGTGAAAACTACTAGTGAAAATAACCCAACTGTGCGAAGCCATGCAAGACACATTTACGATGAATACACTAAACAAAACCACATAGATGGACACTGTAAAAACCCTACTCCAAAAGAAGGGCGCAAATCTCACTGGGACACTCATAGGGCGAGGAACCAACGGGAAGAACGCTCTCGGAGCCACTCACGGCTGCGAAACCGCTCTCAGTAACCCGGGCAAAGCAATACTGCTGCATCCCACCTATAATCTTACTCCTTTCGCTTTTTTTCTAGTTTCCATCCTACCATAGCACTCAACATTAGCGAGGCTAACATTCTCCGGTGGAACTGTCGGGACTCCGTTCAAACAAGGATGAACTCTCTCTTCTAACTAACGACCATAACTCAATCGCAATTGCTCAACAAGAAACAAAGCTGTGGAATAATTTCAATTTCAACCTCCCACACTATGTGTGCCTCTCGATTTGGCTATCTTAACGTTACACCGTTCGGAGGAGTAGCATTATTAATCAACGAATGTGTTCCATATCAGGAACTCTCACTTAACACGCAAATGTATGAGGCAACAGCTTCTGTCATACAAACGAGTCAAACCATAACCTTAGCATCTATCTATTCTTCAAAGACCCACGCAGTAAGCAAAGAAGGACTTCGTGACATCAATCAACTGTCTCCGTTAATCATGGGCGATTTCAACGGCCACAACACAGCTTGGGGATGCAGGATTTCAAATGCCAGGGGACATATCGAGGACGTCGTAAACAAACTTAACTTGANTCATTATCCAAAGCTGCGTACCACAAAAACTAGTAGCAAATTTTACCCAAAACCATACTGGACAGACTCACTGAAAGAAACCAGAAGAAATAGAGAAAAAATGTTTCACAAATACAGACGGAATACAACAGGACGGCACTGCATCTTGTGGAAGCAAGAGCCGTGCACCGCAAAGCATTAAGAGAAGAAAAGAGGAACGCCTGGATTAAACTGGCCAACACCCTCAACGAGAACACTCCCATGTCCAAAGTTTATGAAACCCATCCGTAAAATCAAAGGCCATCAACAGAGAAGCATTCACATTTCAACAGAATACGGTAACTCATATACGACAATCCTCGAAATTGCAAACAAACTGGACTCAGTATTTTGCACAGTGTCCAGCTCCGCCAACTATTCAACCCACTTCCAAAAAAAGAAAGATCTGAGCAACTGCAGCTAAACTTCTCTTCGGACAACAGTGATGATTACAACTCAATATCCACACTGCTAGAACTAAACACTGCTCTATCACACGTCAAACACTCAGCCCCAGTCCTGACCAAGTGCATCACCAAGGGCATCATTTAATGATTAAAAATGATGCCGGATTCCGCAAAGCGGCACCTTGTAAATCTATTCAATAAATTCTGGAACGACAGCTTCTTCCCCGATGAATGGCGCACAGCCATAGTTATCTCTTTACCGAAACCGAACAAATCACCTACATCACCTGAGAACTAACGCCCAATCGCTCTGACCAGCTGCCCATGCAAGACCATGGAGCCTATGATCAACAACTGCCTCTACGAGTTCTGCGAAATGCGCGGCTTCCTCGTCAGACTGGAATCATTCTTACGTCAAGCATTTGTACGAGATGAACAACACCACCCTCAAGGACATCGACACCATAGCCAACGAATGCCTGAGGATTGCCACAGGTGTATTCAAGTCAACGCCGATACCATCCCTGCAAATTATAGTAAACGAAATGCCTCTCCAACTCCGGAGACGAAGCCTGTCCCTTAAATAGTGTTACAAGATTAGAAGTCAGCTCAACAACCCTGCGTATAAGATGGTCATCCCACTCACTGATGAACGCTTATTCATTAACAAGCATACTACCCCAACTTTTGCAATAAGAACCGACATGTCGAAAACGCACTCGCGATCGAAAGGAGGTTCGTGATGACCGACTTTTAATATCGATTGCTCAACATCACAACGCCTACGTGGAAAACACCCAATGTAGACACACTTAAAACTTGAAGAATGCAGAAAAGAATGAACCCCGCCAATCGTATACCAGCTGAAATTTAACAGAATTGTCCGCGAGAGTTTCTCTAAAAACATCTTCATCTCCACCGTGGCTCGAAGAGCGATCATGGAGTTAGCGCAGCTGCAGTGTGCGGAAATGTAACCCGCAGGGTCGCGCTCCCGCCCATCGCCTCTGTCTCCAGTGCGGAGCTCCAGGCTATACATCTGGCTCTGAATATTATTCAAGAAAATTCTACGCTAAATGACTTCACCATTTTGACACTCACTGAGCTCTCTGCTCAGCATTCATGATAAGCACACTAGACACCCAATGTCGAGAAGACTGCAGCACAGAATACATGACCTCCATGAAAACGGCAAGAAAAATCATTTTGTTGGGTACCATCCTATGTGGGCATTGCTCACGATGAATTAGCCGACCGGGCAGCAAAGGCAGCAGCCTCATCTGCCCTCGAATTCATTTCCATCTGCTAAACAGACTGGTATCCGACCATAGAACAGAAAATAAACAGATGGAGTGAAGCTTTACGGCAATGCAGAGGCATTCTCCTTAAACTAAGACCAACTCCAGGACTAGGGAAAAAGGGAAACTAATGGGCAGATATGAGGTGATCATCAACAGGCTGAGAACTGGCAACACGTGGATCACACAAAACTACCTCATGAACCAGGACGTTGAAGAGGCACCTCCGGGCTGCTCACTGTGTGATGAAGCTACTTTTACGGTGCCACATATTCTTGTCAACTGCTTCAGCCTCGCTGAATCCAGAGCTACCCACATCCAAATCTTCAGGAATCCAAACCCGAGCAACCATTCAGTACCTACTGTGCGATGGTGGCCCCCTGACAGAAAGACCGGCGTTCCTATGCAGTGTAGGACTTCAGCAGAACTCTGTATGAACACCTGGTAATACGGGCTTCGAGACTTAACCGTGTCCTCGTGAGCTCAACTGCTGACTAAGAACTTCTTTGCATCACTTACAAGTAAATCTAAAATGCAGAAGCTTATCAAGAAAATCATGGGAAGATGCATCTTCATCAAATTTGAGTGAATCAACCAGACCCACATAGGAGCTTAAAGCTTTTGCGTCATTCAAAGTAAAAGTAATTCGGCCGAGCGCACTGCTTTGTTAGCACAGTGAGGGTTTCAGCATGGGTACAGCGCTTGGCTAGCAGAGAGTAGGCAGCTGAAACCCCTGGGAACTAGGATGTATTCGCATTCTAAATCCAAGTTATTTCCTGTAAAATGCTTTGCAAAAGTGAAAGGGTCCACATTTGCTATTAACTGGCAACCCTGGTGGAAAAGTTACCTCAAACAACAATAATAATAATAATAATAATAATAATAATAATAATAATAATAATAATAGATTCTACACATGCTTGTGCCAAACNAGACCCACATAGGAGCTTAAAGCTTTTGCGTCATTCAAAGTAAAAGTAATTCGGCCGAGCGCACTGCATTGTTAGCACAGTAAGGGTTTCAGCATGGGTACAGCGCTTGGCTAGCAGAGAGTAGGCAGCTGAAACCCCTGGGAACTAGGATGTACTCGCATTCTAAATCCAAGTTATTTCCTGTAAAATGCTTTGCAAAAGTGAAAGGGTCCACATTTGCTATTAACTGGCAACCCTGGTGGAAAAGTGACCTCAAACAACAATAGTAATAATAATAATAATAATAGATTCTACACATGCTTGTGCCAAACTTCAAGGCATGTGAGGTAGTTTTAATGTTTGGCTATTTTTTGTGCTGAGGCTTAAAGACGTGATTCATTGCTTCGATGTCTTGAATTGGTAGGCAATTTTGTAGAAACGGATAATTTACTTTCTTTGATTTCTTTTTTGTCAGTTTAAATCATATTCCGCAGAATATATAAGCTAATAGGAAATACCACTCAGTGGGATACAACTGTTGTATCCATGGGAATTAGCACTCCCAGGGAACTATGTGAGAGCCAAGCTAAGGGTTAGGTAGGCTTCCTTTTTATTGAAATAAATGGGTTTTTTGTTGTATTACGGACCATCTTTTTTCGGTTCACTGCTGTCCTGTTTTTCAGCTCCTACTACTTCCTTCTTCAACTTTTTCTTGTTTCATGAACTTTTTTATTTGCTTACTGTTTCTGTGCACCTTGTGCATAGATTCCATGTTCCCTCAACTCCATACTAAATGGTACCTTCCTCCTTCTTCTCTTGGAACATCTTTGTCATGGTTAAGGGAGGCTAAAACTTTCTTAAATAATAATTGGAAATAATAAAAACTTGAATCTAAGGTTTTTATTTGCTTCACGCAATTGAAAAAAAGATAACAATCATTAGTATGTTTGAAAAACAAAGCTAAAAGAATTTGTTTTATAAAGCTTGTTGAAATTGGTTTGCAATGCTTTTAAAAGGATTTTCCAATAATTTCTAAGTGTTCATTTCATGTATAGCATTTGAAAATACCAGTTTAAATTTACTACTACAATCAATCATTGTTGGATTTGAAAGATTGTAGATTACCACTTATAATCACCTCTTAGTGTCCATCTTCATGGAGTTGAATGTCTGATTATAAGATGCATATAAATTACATTTTTAGCACTAGTTATCTGATGGACAAAAGTATTTTTGAAATTTTTGAAACCAGTTAAGTGATGGAAATTATTTCTAACTCAAATATTTACAGAGGTATTCAATAGGACAATTTGCACCAGTATTTAGCAAGATGATTGCTGCTCTTATGCAGTCCATTGGAGTAATAGTAATAGTATACTTGTTTCACTCCTCATACGTATTGATGCACTCAGTGGGTAATGTATGAGTATTGGTGCACTCAGGGGGTATGGTTTTCAGCCTAAGTTTTGGTAGGCCTTTCAATTGCTGAGGTTAGGGCTTCTGTCCATTACAGAACATTTTCTCTAGGATCAATGCTGTCCTTTTTTCCAGCATTGATTACTTCCATCTTGAACTTAAATCATGTTTCATAGACATCTTTGTCTTGTTGTTTCTGTGTCAAGTGTAATGCATCGTAGTGCTTAAATTCCATATTCTGTTAATTTTTAGCTGAATGGTATCTTTTTGTTCCTTTCATTGGAACATCTTGATTTTAGTAAGAGAGGCTCAAACTAACTTATAATCTACTTTAAGTTAGGAAGTTCCATCCAAAAAGTGAGACACTGCTTATTAACTGTTTTTCTGTGTTTAGATTTTCTGTGTTCACAGAATAGATAACAAGTTCAAGTTTTAAGTTAGGTAAAATAGTCTTATCTTATGCTATCATGACAAATCTCATTAAAGATACTGTTGTGTACCTTAGCTATGGATAGGTCTTCAGAATTTCTAGCCTATGTGTCAATCTGTCTTGGTTTTCATGTCTTATTTGCTAACTATTTGAATCCTCCCCTCAGAGGATTCAACTCGTTTATCTATTAGAATTAGCAATCCCAGAGAGGAAAAAATTGTGAGGAATCTGTTGAGGTAATTTTCAATTCTATTGCTGCAGCATTGTATAAATAAAATTTTTGGAATCGTTTCTATAGGGTACGTATTTTGTATCTACTGCCACCAGCCTTTAATGAGACAAACTGTGTTGCTATATGTAATTACGTAATTCTTTTATGAAAATTATGACAGAATAATTCATTTTGGCCATCATTATCGAGTGATTATCTCTGGTGTGCGGGTGTTACCTCTTCAATTATTAATTGTTTCAAAAAAATCCTTCCTATCTCACTGTTTTTATGCACAGGGATCTTGTATGGGAACAAACCTTGTGCATAGATTCCCTTTTCCATTGACTTCATACTAAATAGCGTTTTCCTCCTTCCTTTCTATGGAACACTGTTGTGATGAGAGAGGTCTGAACTAATTTAATTTAATCTGCATTGATTCTACATTTTGTACAGTCCATACTGAAGTGCAATCAAAATCTGTCTTTTCAACACCAGAGTTAGCTTTTGAGTTAGAATATTCTGGGAAGTTGACTGACATTGGTGGCTTTATTATTTCAGGGAAATTGTTTTCTAATTATGATGCAAGGTGGAAGTTCAAGTTGAGTTTTATCTTAAGCTGTTTAGATCCAAGGTTTTTAGAAACATAAGCTTTTTGTTTGAGTAACCTCTTTGAACTTTTGATATACAAACTGATTATCTTGACCTGAGGTAATTTTCTCCCTAGTGAATTAAGGGGTGATGCAATTCACCTACAAGGGTGACTGTTCTAATGTCAATACACCTCACGTATTTGTGCTTATTTGTACCTACATCAATTTTTCTTGTGCAGGACCGCATTAGTGAGCGGCTGAAGCAGATGGCTGGTCCTCAGGTGGACCTGCCACCTCGTGAAGACACAATCCGCAAGTTCTCCAACCACTGCCGTCTATGGATTGGAAATCTGCCCCTTGATATTACTGAGGATGATGTTAGGGAGCTTTTCAAGCCGTATGGAGAATTTGATGAAGTTTACTTTGATAAGAACAAAGGATTTGCATTTGTTCGAATGGTAAGTTCCATTTCACTGTTGGGTTAAATTTTTGCTATGTATTTGTTTAGCTCTTTATGGTGTTGAAGGTTTATTGAATTGCTTCTTGGAACTTGTGCTTGATTGATTCAAATTTCCCCTTGAATAAACCAATAGTGTCAATTTTAACGTCCATTTGGAAAAAATGTTTTGTTCCGGAATATCTTAACATTACTCAAAATCTGATTCAATACAATGAACAGCAAAGGCTTCTTACAACAAGCAGATACCTTTAATTAAGCAATATTTTGTAAGTGGTGCAATGTAATCGATTATCTGTGAGAAGTACCGAGAAATTTTTCCCTCTCATTTTCACTACTTCATGGCTGGTTGAATTAATCATACAATTGTTTCCAGGACTTCAAAAGCAATGCCGAGAAGGCCCGCCAAGAACTGCACCTAAAAGAGTACAAGAATCGCCAATTGAAAATTCGATTTTCGTCTCCTGGCACAGCCCTCAAAGTTCGCAACTTGTCTACATGGGTTACTAATGAACTCTTTGAAAAGTCTTTTTCTGTGAGTATGCAATGGTTTTGGAGTATGTGTTTGTATTCTTTATCAGTTCGGAATGAAAGGACATGAGGAATCGATATGGTGACGATATGGCTTTGTGAAAGTCCCTTGTTTTGGGTATTAGAGGAGATGCTTTTTTTTAATCTTTTTCAAGAATGTAGTTATTAGACAGCTTTCTTTGCACGAGTCTATATTAGATGTGGGTGGAGAATTTTTAATTTCTACAGCTTACTTATGCGCCAAAATTATTTACTTATCGAAAAGTTGAAGAATGTACTTTTATGCTAGAGTTTCAGTAGTTTAGTGAGTTGATCATGCAAATCTTCTGATGATGCTGGTTTAATTTATGTGGAGGCATCAATGCTTGTGATTAAATTTTTTTAGTTTTTGGTAAAAGAATATCAATGCGTTTGCAATTTTTTATTTCTTGATGTTTGCTATTTTCAGGAGGGTAATGTAACACTATATTTTTTTGAAGCACTACAGTAATAGTCAAAGATTGCAGAAATAAAAGATGTGGAAACCTAATTCTAGTGTTTCATGTCATCAAACTTCTACTCATGTTCCCATCTAGGTATTTGGTGAATTGGAGAAAGCGATTGTGATCACAGACGAGCGTGGCCGCTCAACTGGTGAAGGCATTTTGGAGTTCTGCAAAAAGCCCTGCGCACAATTGGCTCTCAAGCGCTGCTCTGAAGGGTGCTTCTTCCTCACTAGGTACGTCCTCATCTATCAAGGTGATGGGTTACTTTGCTTGCAATTCCTTCCCAAATAGTTCATTGGTTTTTATGTGTTAGGGTGCAACTTGATTCACAGATTGTATTTAATGGATATAATTTTTAAATATATTTGAAAGGGAGGTAAGCAACAGTAATACTCAGATTTTTTACCACTTGTGTATGTATTTGACGAAATAAATGTGCCCAATGCTGAGGTCATAAAGACTCGCAAATGCTTATCCTGTTACGAGATGCGTGAGTTTAAGTTGACATTTCGAACGCTATTTTTTTTGTGTGAACTGCGCTGTTGTGCGTTACTAACTTTGATCATTTTTGTCCGCAGCTCACCTCGCCCCGTAATCGTAGAAGCCATGTCAGCCGTTGATGATAATGAAGGCATGGCCGAAATTAATGTGAACAAACGCAATCCGGAGTACATGAAGGAAAGGCAAAGTGGTCCTAGATTTGCTGCTCCAGGATCCTTCGAATTTGAGTAAGTTGGTTTCTAGTCAACGAATTTTGCCAGTTTTACGAGAATGTTTTCATCACTTTTAATTGAATTGTTTTAAGAGTTTCTCGGATCTTGAATGTATTCAACAAATTTAAAGTTTTATGCTTAGAAAGTTTTTGTTGAAACATGATCTTCTCAATGGTTTATTCTTTAGTGTTTACTGCCGTCCAAAAAGTGTCTAATTAGGGTTACATGAAACGATTTTTTCTATTTTTTGAATCATTTTGAAAGGTTTGCTTTCTGCGTTGCTAGATTTAGTGAATTAATGTATTCAAGGTTGAAATGTTGAAATGATTTGTAATCTTCAGTGACAATATTCCATTAATTTGCGTGTTGCTCACTGAAATTTTCTCCTTCACAGATATGGCCTCAAATGGAAGCAGCTGTACGAGCTCTTTGACAAGAAGAAAGAGATGCTGGAGAAGGAATTGAACGACGAGAAGCAAAAATTGGAAGAACAAATCGAGTATGCCAAGTATCAGCACGAGACAGAGCTGCTCAGAGAGAGTAAGTTATTCAGTTTTACTGCAAATTTTATTTCTGATTGTTATTAGCTTCTAAGTTCAGAGGTGATGGTGATAGCCTCTTAGGCTCGGTATTCAAATTGTGATAATTTTTTAATGTATTGTCATGTATACATGTATAAACTCCCGTCTAGTTCTTTCAGTTCATGACGCTTTAGAAAATGTTCAGTACTTGAGTCCATAGTTCATCTTTAGTGAATATCTGGGTGCTGTGTGTAGTCTAAAGGTTTTACCATCAGTTGCTGGCGTCATTGATGCATTGCGTTCATTTGAATCCATGGTATTGGGAATTGTTGCTCTATCTCTGGCCTCGGCATAAACGGATATTCATCTGCCTAGAATCTACTCTTGATTTTTGAGTACTTTTCAGTGGCAGTTCATGAGAAGTGAATGAAGTTGAATATATGTATTCTACTGTTTCGGTACTTTTTGAAAACTTTTCGATTGAAGAATGCAGCAGAGTTCATTTTGCATGATTTCTGCGAGGATCTGGAATAATTAGGTTAGATTGTAAAGATTTTTTACTCTTTTATGTTCCTAGGTCATGTGAAAGCACAATTCATGGTCATGTGACATTTTCTATTTCGTTTCCAAGCATTCAGTTTCTATGACAAACTCGGGCACTCATGGGTGACAAAACTAAGCGTCTTGAATTTCCCAGTTGAAAAAAAAGCGGTAATGAAAAAGTAGTTGACGATAGACTGCAAACTTCTGGGAAATGTAGTGTATATAACGTAATGTGTTGCGTGCAGAGCTGCGACAGCGGGAGGAGAACAACCAGGCGCACCAGCAGGAGTACGAGCAGCGCCAGCAGCAGTGGGAGGAGCACAGGCGCATAGAAGAGGAGCGCCAGGCGCGCATAGAGGAGGAGCTCGCTGTCAAGTACCGCCAGCAGGAGGAGGAGTTGCGCCGCCGCCAGGAGGAGAACAGGCAATTCATGCAGGTGCGTCGCTGGCTTCAGTTGTACCCTCAACTTCTTACTAAATGGCGCTTAGCTCATTTCTTCCTCTCGATGGGGATACAACTGTTGTTTCTCTGTGAATTAGTTCTCATAGTGAATACATGAGGTCCCTAGTTCAAGGTTAAGAAGGTCTTCCTTGTGTTGAAATAGAATATTTTTTTTGCTTTGTGGAGACCAACGTAGCAATCTTACTGCGCAAGACAGCTGCTGTAATTTATCCGAGGGTGGTTAGGCGCACTACTATAGGGTCATGTTTGTGAAAATGATTTGACCTGATTTGGACTCTGTTAGTCCTTTTTTGTATAGTTTTTAACCCAAATTTAATTCAAACTTGAATGCATTTTGTATCTTCTATCCTTATTCTAAGAGTTGGGCAAATGTCCGACGGCCATTTATGTAAGACTCTTAGTTTAGCGTACTTCAAAATTTTTGGATTCTGTTTCATCGATTTGTCTGCATAGCTGCAGGTCTTCAGGTCCGGTGCAGGATATTGCTGCAGGTCTTACCGGGTGTCAGTGAGCTGCACAATCAAAACTCGTTTGTCTGCATTTCAATACACAATCAAAACTCGTTTGTGTGTGAAAAGTGTAACATGAAATCTTTGTTGTACATGGCAATGTGTTTCATTGCGTACAGAAGTGGATGGTTCCATACTGGGGTATCCTGATCTAAAATGACAGTATTGTTTAATGGTTACATGTTGAATTTATTCACGCGTGTGCAATTTACGTGCTTATTTTGAATCTTTTATATTAGTTGTAAAAAATATGGCGATGTTGTGCACAGGAGCGCGGGAACACGTTGCTGAAGGAAGAAGGCGGCGAGGAGCTGTACGGCGACCACATGGCGGGCTGGAGCGGCCGGCGCGACGGTGGATACGGCGGGGGCAACAGCTGGAGGGGCGGCAGCGGTGGTGGGGTCGAGCCGTGGGGCGGCCGTGGGGGCGCCCAGGGCGGCGGCGGTAGGGGGGGAGGTGGTGGCGGCCAGCACTGGGGTGAGTAGAGCTCGTCTCTCTATACCTCCTCCTCCTCCTCTGTGTGTGTCTTACTGCTGTTTCTTGTAGCTCATCTCTCTAGCCTCCTCCTCTGTGTCTATTCTGATCACTCTTGTTTTTTGTAGCCCATTTCTCTGGCCTTTTTTGTGTCTTTTGTTTTCTGTTTCTTGTAGCTCATCTCTCTGGCTTAGTCTGTGTCTTTTGTTCTCTGTTGTTTCTTGACACTGTGACCGCAATGGGTTAAACTGAAACGGTTCAAGTTCATCACGTATTAATTAAATTGAGAAGAAATGCGTTCAATATTTTTTATTGGTGCACTGTCAATCCTTGAAATGTAATACCTCGATAGTCTAATGTTCAGTGCATTTTTTTTTAATTTAACACGTCATGAACTCGAACCGTTTCGTCAAGTTGCAAAATTGGTTAAACTGAAGTTAAGTACGAAACTCAAATTTTAAGGCAATTCTGGTTTTGGAATTTTGAAAACAGCAAAAATTTCATGGACCCTTCCTTCATTTAGCTTTAATTAAGTATTTATGAAAAAGAGTTACTGAGTTTTCCGTGGCCACCTGTGGCGCACGTTGCAGTCAAAGTGTTAGTTCAGAGTATCCTCTAATTCTCAGTCTTCTTGTTAGAGGATTTTCATTATCTCCTTAAAGTCTAAGTATCATATTGTTCGCGCGAAGATCAAGTGAACTGGAATTGTGTGGTCACATGTGCCCACATATCAATGTACAGGCTCATAAACGTAAATCTGACGTTTGGGGACTATCCCTACTGTGGAATGGCTGGCATCTATGGGTTCTTCAGTCGTGAGTCCTTCGTTTCCCAAGCTTTTGTGGGTCACTCTGAAACATTTCGGTGATGTCTGTGTGTCTGCGCGCGCAACTTTATACGATATAGCCCCTCATTGCTAACTTTCTGGTGTGAGCTCATGTCGTAAGTGAAAGCTACAGAAAATCTCCTTCAACGATGAATTTAGTTTGTTTCGTTTACTTAGTGGAGTAATTTTATTGATTCTTTCTAATATAGGATTGGAGTTGAACACTTTAGTGCATCAAGAGAGAACTGAGCCCATATGACCCCATTATTATTTACCTGTACGTTCATTTGATGCCAATACTTCGTTAATCCATCGAATACAAACCTAAACCGGAAATGTATCGTCTGTATTCCGTGAATCTATATAAAAGTACCGTCATTTCATCACGCACTGAAGCTAAGTAATCGGGTGTCCGTGATACGTGGCACAGAATTTTTTACACGTATATCAACAGTTCACGATGGAGTGAAGCGTAGACAGGGTTACGACGGCATGCAATGCAATGCTCTTCTGTCATTAGCAATTCTGTGCTTGTTATTTCATTTAGTTGGCTTTTTTGTCATGCTTCTCACTGGTTTCATGAAGCAACTGAAAAGTTTTCTGAACTGAAAGCGTTGTTCATCCGTGTTTCTAAATAGCTGAATTCTATTAATGTGAGTGTTGAAAGCGTTTTACAGCAGTTCTTCTGAATATCGAAATGATGAAATGATTTTAAATTGTGTGCCAAAATATAAGGTAAAAAGTACCATCTTAATTATTTGAAGATGAAGTTGAAAAGCAATTTTATCGTGTTTTAGTTCGTCGTTGAATTCCCGCATAGCGTGGGCCGTGACGAAAAGTATTTTAAGTCGATTTTAAATTTAAATTCCATTTCCCGTGTTGGTCGTACGGTATTTTTGTGACCCTCTTGTTAGAAACCGTTTTGCTCGACGCGTGAGGCTTAGTAACGTGCAGAGTTATTGTCTGTACTGACGGAAAACTTACATTACGTTTCTGCGTGAAGATCGTTAGGTAGTTTTTGTGACCCTCTAGCTACCGTTATGTTTGACGCGTGAGTCTTGATAACGTGTAGAGTTATTGTGTGTACTGGTTAGGGTGAGGCGGTGCTAACTTGCTTTGTTCTGTGGTGGCGCAGACCGCAGCGGCTTCCAGCGCGGCGATGACATGGCACCAGCGGCGGTGAGTACACGAGCTCCACACTACATCCCGTCCCACCCCACACCGCACCACCCGCCCTACATACTCTACTACAACTAGCCGCGCCTCACCCACACTCACGCCTCCTCACTCTCTCCCGACTCGTCTTCTCAGTAGTCTCGACTTGCTTCACAAATCTCGACTTGCCTCATAAATCTTGGACTTCTTCACAAATCTCGACATGCCTCATTAGTCTCGTCGCGACCTCATTGCCGTTTGTCTCGATTCGTCTAGGTCACCTTTCAACACTTGCTCATTATCCTTTACTTTGTGCTCTCAGAAAGCGATCGTCATGCTGAACGATAGGGCATGATGTTTAATTTGAGTCTAGTTTAAATTCATAAAACCAAACTCTAAAATTGTTGAAAAAATAACTAGTTGCACTGAATATTCGTGCGGCTTGAATATGTTAACTCTGGGGAAAGAACATTGTATTACATTGGTATTGACCCGCACTATGGTCTTCTTTTGGCTTCGAAAAAGCTTTATTGCGTTGACAAACGTTTGTATTTTCAATTTTTCTGATGGCAACAGTCGAGGGTTACCGGATGAGCATGACATAGTAACAGGCAAATTAGTTTTCTCTGTTCGTCTTTCATAGAGTTGATATTGATATCTTCGATCCAGTGAGCGTACCCTCACTGTCGCTACAGTATACCTGAGTAGAGCCTTTGGGGCCCGTCGTACGTGCTTCAACCTCAGACGTTCCCTTATTTTATGCATTCATCTTGCCAGCATTTCTTGCTTAGTCCTCACACTCTTTTAACTTGAAATTTGACTCGTATCTCTATTCTGAAATCGTCATGATGAACTAGAACTCTCGACTTGATTGTGAGCAGATTCTCATTTCATGATCGACGTTTCCCTAGCTGTAATGGGGATATTTTACGTAGACGCAATTGCCACTGGCGGACCGGTTTTGAGCTCGAATTCTGGTTAAGAACTACCTCATTTTATGAAGGTATAATTTACAAAATTATTTAGGAGAATATCATCGACACGCTAAAGGAGTCTATCCATTCATTCTTTCACCCTTCCTTCCATGAACAGTCATCATTTCATTACCCTGCTCACTCATTGTTACCTCTCACACCTGCAACTAATCACCTTTGATTTCGTGTCAATTCTTACCTTGCTAAGGGTCTCCTTTCGTTCTTATCGGAGATCCGTGGTACATGTCATTGAAATTTTTCATCGAATATTTTAAACTTCGTAAAGTATAATTGACCATGACCATTTAGTTCGATCTTCCTGGATTTCACTACGGTACCAGTAATGTTTTCACTTTTCATTCCTGAAACTGAGAACATAACGCTTATTTTTGCCGGAAGACTAGAGTGACATTTTTCTGAGTTCCATTCCACTGTCAGTCCGTGAAAACCTTTGATGGTCCATTCCTCTCTAACCTTTGTTACCACGCGTGAAGGTGAAGTTTTCACACGTAAATCTGTTGAAATTTTACTCTCGTTTTTACAACCTGCACTCCTGTTTCATGGCTGTAGAGTAACTACGTCATTTCACTTGAATGGATGTTTCAATGCAAATACTGCTGTTACTCGCACTCGTCTATCGGTTTGCATCGAGCAGATCATATGTACCATGCTAAAAGTTGAGAATCAAAAGTGTAGTGTAAATCACGAAGCGACTTCCTTAGAATTTAAGGAGAAACGAAAAGACGCTCTCACTCTCTGTTCCACGAGTGTGTCTCATAAAGAGTTTAAGATCAAAACCACACAAGCTTCTACTTTTAAATTTGAATTTTGCTGCTTTATTTTACGCATTGTCTTGATTGGCAATCCAATGGCAACTTCTGTACCCATAACACCACTGTTTCTGTGAACTCAACAGTTACTGTACAATGGGTGGGGAGAAACGCCTACAACTTGCTTTAAGAAGAGCTGTGGTCGTTCGGCAGAAAGTGCATCTCTGACCAAAATGCTCTACCGAGAAAGTGTTATGGGAGTACGTTGTCTGGGCGCGTGTAAACTCTGAACAGGGTGGAACTCGTAAAATAATTCAGCCTACATGGTTGAGAAAAAGGAAATTGACCTCGTTTACGAAAAAAAGTATCAAATAATTACGAAGGAAATTTTGCAAATATATGCTGAAAAGAAAGATTTCCAGATGATGTGCGAGTACAGCAGTTACGAACATAGCCATGAGACGGGATTGTATGAGGAAGAGAGCCGTAAAATTATTTTGGGTCCTTCAGCTTTGGAATGAAAAACTTGCCGCAACAGACCTGCAAAGCAACGTGGGATGGGTAATCGCAGCATACGGTGGCTTTATTCTGCCATAGTGCTGTTAACTAAAGTGGGAAATTTTGAACCTTATTTTTTGCCAGGGACGAAACAATAGAAGTCGCTGGCTGTATTTATTTCTCTTCTTTCGGATGGAAGGAAACCTTGAAATGTTTTGGGGTGTGTAACAAAACTGCATATGTTTTTTATGACCTGCTGATTGGACCCAAGGAAAATGTTAGTTGGCTCTCTTCCTGATTAGGTGCTTAAACATTTTATTCTCCTGTGAGGAGATTTTTCTTTTGATTTGAGGTCATGTAGATGGACGTTTCCGAAATTAAAATGAAATGAACGTTTGAACTTTCATTGAATGAACGTTTCAGTTCAAAAGCTGAGGAAAGCTAACTTTATCACTTTAGTGTATAAATAACTTCTACAGCAAGAATACATTCTAAACTAATACAGATCAGATCTATTGAAATATCTTACTTGTTCTGCATTTCAAGATCTTTCTAAAGCACACTGTATGCAAGGAAAGCTTTCGAGTATTTTTGATTCGTCCTTTATTCGTGTATCTGTGTGAATGATAAATTCTGTCAGTTCAGTAGCTGTTTCATTTCAGTAATTTAAAGTGGGAAAAATGAACCTTCACCGAGAATTTCCTGGTGGAACGGGGCACGGAATATGTGAAAGATTATGAGATTTTGGCGCGACACGCACTTTTTTCTCTATCGCAAAGAAAAAAAATTCTTTCTAGTGCTTTACATTTCCACAAAAGACCACTCTTCAAGTCGAGTTTCTCCTTGCTAGCTAATCAAAAATCCTTGAATTACTTAATTTTGTCAACTTCCAATAAAGATAACGCATTTTCTTGTCAGCTTTAATCGAAGGCTCCGATCTCTAGAGCAACCAACGGTTTTCTTGAGACGGGTTTATGCCAAGTGTAGGTTTCGAGTCCAGCTGTTAAAGATTGGTTGTATGATGCACTTCTACTGGAGCTTCTTCATTTCAATTCTCCTGATGTTTAACTTATGCAAAATTTCACTCGCTCCAATACGTAATATTTGCGGTAACAAATTCCAATCCATTTTGCTCAATTATTAGTCAGTTTCCGAGATATGACAAAAATAGATAAGATTAGCAGGTCCATTTGCTGGACCCACTAATGACGCATGCTTCAGACTACGAACGATGATGATTGGTAGACGTGGGATGAGAACCCCACATTAAAATGACCGGGTGACCTGATTGTCCCTGGATTTCGTAAAGCTGTTAGTACATAGCTGCTTGTGATGCTGCCTCAACAGCAGCCTCCTTCATATGGAGGACGCGGTCGCGGTGGAGTATCCGGTGGAGGTGCGGCTGCAGCTGCTGCAGCTCCTCCTGCTTTCGGCGGCGCTGAGGATGAAGAAACTGGAAGAATGGGGGCTGTACCAAGCTCTGGAGATCTCTTCACTGGCAGATTGGGGGGACGGTCGCGGTGGGGATCCCGACCCCTCCAGCAAGAAATGGAAGAATTTTTGCCCAATAAGCGTGCTCGCTTTTAAACGGGGAATTGGAGCATTTGGACTGACGGCTTCAGAAATATCTGACGCACTGTCTCGCAATACGCTCACATTTACGACTGGTCTGTCTACCGCAAGTCATGCCATTGGATGTACGTTCCTCTTAGGTTCGATTGTTGTGTTCCTAATTACATGGCGCTAGCTGGTGAAAGTCACATGTTCGTCTCCAAGTAGGCTGATACTCCTGGCATCATTAACAAATTAGAATAATCGATAACGAATTCTAGTGAATTATTTTTATCGTATCGTGCCCAGATGTCTTATTCAGGTTTATCAGAGGCGCCGAATCAAATTGTGCTATGCCTGTCGCATTTGACTTTCGTATTTGAAAAGCGAAATTTTTCATGTGTCAATTTTTGCCTTGTAAATACTTCGAATATACTTGAATTAGACTGCGATTCAATAGAAACGTGTCGGATCCTAATCTGGACTAAGGCGTATTTTGGGATCTTTATTTGCTAAGATTATTTTCTAAGCTTTTGTGTGTAGCTTGAGAGAAAGGTACTTTACATTTCTACCGTTAAAAAATAGTTATTTTCTCCTATTAATTCAGCATTCATGAAAAAATCGAAGATAATTGGACTGATTCCTTGGATCTTTCAGTTTATAGGTAAAAATTATAGGTGTGAATTACTGTTACTGTGGCTTATGGTCGTTTCGAGTACAAAATAGGCAAAGTCCCATCCCATACGCACTAGCATTTTCTAGATGCTGATAGAGCGGTCGCTACTCTCATATACATCTAACCACGTTTACTGTAACCTTCGGTGTATTTTCTTATATTAGCTTCGTCTTAGTAAAGCTTTATAAAGCCATCCATTTGGTATTATTTCATTTAGAGAAAGTGAAATTCGGTGACCTCACCTTTGACACTTTTCCCACGTATGAGCTGCACTTCAACATTTTGGGTCATGAAATACCATTGGTGCAGTTTTAACAGTTTTCTGTTGACCAACTTGCCTTATGATCAAGTATACTTTTCCCAGACTTTCCTCGTCTTGTGGAATGGTACGCAGGAATTCTCTGATTTCTAAGAACGTTGAACGCTGAGTTCAATTTTTCCTTGGAAATACGCATAAAAGTTTGGCCAGGAAAAAGAATGTAGAGCAGTCAGATTGTGTATGAAGTGCGTAATGCCTCGCATCGCGAGTTGACTATAACAAGAGAATTTTGGTATACTACGATTTCTATAATGAACGAGGAACTGTTGAACTGCTCTCGAAATTTTGCCGCGTTAATCAAAATATAAAAAAAACTGCACGGTTATTAACAAACAATACTATTCATCTTTTTATGCTGTGCGCAATTACTGGAACTTCATTTTGTTTAGCATGGCGTGCTTGTAATAACTCGTGAGCAGCCCAAGCAGAATTGGCGGTCCAGTATTTCGTGAAGTTTGCTTCTTTGAGAAAGTGCTGTGAGCGATCTTATTCGCATTTCTCTATCATGGTTGTTTCTGTTTTCCACACCGTACTCAAAATTTTGAAGTTCTAAAATTTAAAGACTGTTTAAAATGATTTGGAAAACAACGAAAATTGCTTTGAAACTCGGTGTGACTTGATAGATTACAAACGATCGCTCGAAAACACAACTCTAGGTTTGAAAATTCAAACTTTGTCTTTCTTTTTTGCGTGTGTAAATTCGATATATCGTAGAATCAAGGAATGAAACTATGCATTGCTGCTGAAGTTGCCGTGTGGGCAGCTGCTGACGTTAAATGACATCTTGACACAGCAATGTGAAGTGTTCGGAAAAGGCGCATCGTTCGACTTTGAAAACATCTTGGGCTTAGGAGGAGCTCATGATACTTTTCCCATTTATAGGAAAGGAAAATCGAAAACTTTTTCCATTTTTTTTGCGTTTTAGGTATGTGAACATAATTGAAAGACTAATTTTTCTAATTTATTTATTCTTGTTTTAGACCTTGCTAGAGTATTAGTCACTCGAAACAAAAAACGTTTTACAACCATGATTTTTTGGAGGCTTCGTAGCCGGAGGAACTCATTTACGAGCCTTCCACTTGAACTTCTTTCTGTCGGAATAGGCAAAGTATTCTACTTTGATCTCCGGCACGAGTGTCGATAAATCATTTCTTTGAATTTTTTAAACAACCAGCAGCTTTCTGGGAAAACATGAGCTTTGCCAATGCAAAATTGGGGACATATCGAAATCACTCATCAGCTTTCGAGAGATTTTCTGAAGAAATACATTCTGTGGTTACCTATGATGTTAAAATCTGTACAAAATGTAAATCCATAGGTGTCAGGACCTCGAACTTACCTCAGTAATGACAATTTAAGAAACGATTTGGAACACTTGGAATTGATTTAGGGCTTGGCTGGCAGTGAGTCGAGAAGTTGACGGTGTTTCTGTTTCTACTTCCAAAATTGGTTGACTTGATGTTCTGTAAGCTAATCCATCCTGAAATTTATCGTGATGTATGAATAGCTTGAACAGGATTGTTTCCATCCAACAAAGGTAATCGGCTCTAAAAATGAAATTGTTGAAATTGATCTTTCACAAAAAATGAAACATTACTATTTTTCTGAGTAATATTTATGCTTCATTGTATTGTAGAATGCATGAGATTTTGTTTTATGAGTGCTGGGACAAATTGCTATTGCTCTGCAATCGAAATCTGTTAGTTTTTATTCTGGAGTTTAATTTTTTAGTGTATCCCGCCAGGTTCTTGGAAAACGAGACAAAAAAGAGTTAGCGCCGAGTCAGAAAATCTAGAGAACTGTAAACGAATTCCTAATTCTTTTTGGGTTGGAGATGCAGAAATTTTACGGTCTGAAACTAAAGTTGAAAAAATAAATGAAACATCATTCATGGGCGTCTCAGTCTTTGGTACATATAATACAGATCAATTTCTCAGAGCTATCAAACTTAGAAACTAACATTTAGAACAATTTTTGAGTTTTCACAATGATAAGGAAAAATTTCTAAAAAAAAGTTGTCTCAAGAAGTCTACAGATATGCTCAAATTTCCCGCTCTTCGAGTCAGCCACGGTGCCTTCAGCAGTATAGCCTCGCAATAGGACCCTTTGGTAAGCTACTAACCTCCAAACTTCACTACAAAAAGGTACGATCAACAAGCACTACTACTTCAACTTTTAACATACGAAGCATGCCGTTCATATCACTGAGTTAACTACAACGTTCTGGTAATATCGGTCGGTGAGTGACGTAAGCCATTTATTTATTTACTTTTGATTTCATTTAGAGCTTGGTGAGTGGAACAGATTTCCCAGGTCATTTTTCTTGGGCTCCTCATAACCTTTTTTTTTTAGCGCCTGTCTCAATATTATCCTTGAATCTCTCTTCGCCCTATAGATCCTCATTCTGTGGAATTTGTAAAATTTTTCAATAGGAATTTCTTTCAAAGGTTAACGAAGTTTGAATTTCTTATGATTTTTAAACTAA
>JACJUY010000681.1:0-27749 GCA_014220935.1 Platorchestia sp. MABIK
ACTCCCTGACAGCCGGCTTTTTGTGAAGAGATGTTCACCGGAACATGTTCTTCGAAGACGATTTAAACGTCGTGTCGAGGTGAGCATTTCTTACCTTTTTTCCTGTCTTGTCATAAATTTGTTATTTGCAGCGTGTACTGGCATTTGTAGGGTGTCAGCAAAAGACTATGTTTTCTGTGCCAGTTAGTTCTGGAAGTTTCTCGCCGCAAAAGCGGGTAGGCGAGCCAAAGGTGGTGGTCGTGTGATCAATATGGGAGATAGAGAATGTTTCGCTCTTCCATTTAAAAATAATTTGAAGCCGATCGGTGCATTCTTTCAAAAGTTAGAGCGCTTTCTATGCGTTTTCCAAAACTACCCCTTTTTTACCCTGTTTTTAGGGAGAAACACTGTGTTCAAGTTTGTGTTCGCGCGAGTGGTTGAAATTTGGCGCGCTGGTCTTTTTTACCCTGTTTTTAGGGTGAAAGACTGTGTTCAAGGTTGTGTTCCCGCGAGTGGTCGAAGCTTGGCGCGCTGGTAACACCAGGACGCAATGACGCTTTCCCCCAGTCAAAGACCGGTACCCATTTCAGACACCTGGGAAGAGTGGGGTATTGTGCTTAAAAATTTTTTCTCCTATACCCAACAGAGAAAATCGCCACCAGCACCGAGACTCGAACCCGCGTTTTCCGCACTGAGTCAGGTCCTATAGACACACGGCTATGGCGAGCCCGCTCATGCAGTGGGTCACTCTCAGAGGTTAAAAAATGCTTCAGAGTTGCACAGTAAAAAACGCATAGTAAAGCCTTACCTTAAGAGTTAAGACCTTATGTCTCCTACTCAGCATTATGTTTGTGACAGTGGGGTGGGGGATGAGATTACACTGAGTAAGGTGGGGAATTATGGCTGAGTGTTCCATTCCCAACGGGGAGAATCGTCGAGTGACACTACCAGACCATTCCCGAACAGGGTGTGCGTTCTAAAGCACCCAACTTCGGTGACCATTTTATTTCAAATGATCATCATATGGCATAGGCATGTAGTTCAAATTCACAAATATTTTTCTTGAAGTTTTTTATTTGGAGAGATGACTGTATCGGGGATACAATAAAAAGATGCCGAAAAAATGTTCGAAGGGTATTTCAAGTGAAATTATGAGTAGGACCAAAGGGGGGAGGGCGAGTTTACGTTGCGTCGACCTCACAATGGCAACATCTGTGATGACGTCAAGCGTCCCTATTGTCGGCTGAATTGTGTTTACTTCTGTAGAATCTTTAATTTCAGCTAGGATTGGTTTCCATTTAGGTAATTTATTAATTCTGCTCTTCAATATATGCTTCGTAAAATGTCTGAGGTGGATGTTAAGGAAATCAAACGTGATAGGTGAGTGAATGACTTTACATCTGTGTTCTTTCGTTGCAGATCCGCCATCTTGCTCCTTTGAGTTGGACAAACTGCAGCAATGTCGGCATTGGTTCATATTAGAACAAGGTAAAAATTTATACTAATGTGTTTTTTTACGTAGGTTTTAATTTCTGCAACATGTGCTTTTTATTCACGTGTGTTTCAGGAACAACTTGCTCTGCTGTTCCGTTGTGCCGTCCTCGGTTAAGCCAACTTAACCAATACATTGACCTGTATGTGTTAGATTAATTTATTATGTTGAAATAATGTAAGTAAAAATAGAGTTTTTGGTACCTCAAAGTATTTCAACCTCTTGAAAATTTGTACTAAACTGAATGAAGCAAATTTGATTTTGAAACAGCCTGCATGCTTGGAAAATAACAAGAGTTTCCAGAATCTCTTGAAACAATTTTGCAGATCATTCTAATATAGAAGTTTAAGGTAAATGTAAAGGAGAGAACAGTTATAGATTTTACACTTTTTGGTGCCTAGACATAGTTAATTAGGTCTAAATAAAAAATTTTGTTCTATGCACTTTCCGTTGCAAATGAGTGTTAAACGAATTTTGGCGGTAAATTGCTTACTGCAACTCTAGCGTTTGAAGGGGAAAAATTTTTTTCCAAGGAGAAGACTACAATGGACTGGCCCTCCTGACGTGCTTGAATGATTGAGCGTATTCCAGCCATCAAAGATGAAAAATAACTTTTTTGAAATATTCAACTTTGAAGTTATAGGAATGTCATATATAAAAGTGAAGGAACAGACACGTAAATAAGCTGTAATAGGGTATTATCGAAACGATGGGTTAGGTTAGGGTACGTTATGTTAGGTTAGTTAATTAAGGACAGCGTCCCCCATCCAGACCTTTTTGTTTGTTATTGGACCTAGAGCAATGAAATTTTGTATACGGATAGTAAATGCAATTGAGAATCATTTGTCTTCTATGAAAAATTGCAATTTTCTTGAAAAGAAAATGGGAAATAACAGAAAACGACATTTTTTGGGGGGGGGGGGGTTTTCAAAATGCTTCTTCTCCTGCAGTTTTTGATGTACATTAAAGATTTTGGTATCATTGGATGTAGAAAGACATGGACATTCCAAAAACTTGAAATGCTTTCCCCCAAATTTCCAGTGTTAATAAAAAAAAAACGAAAAAATTGAGAGCAAACTCTATTTTGGAAAAAATTAGGATGTATGACGTCATAGCTTTTGAACGAAATTAATTTTGCAAAGTTATTTCAAGTTTTTGAAAAGCCCTTGTTTTTTTGCATCCAATGATACCAAAATCATCACTGTAGCTCAAAAACTGTAGGAGAAGAAGCATTTTGAAACCCCAAAGTCCATGGTTTACATTATAAGCAAAACAAAGAAACCTAAACAATTTTAATTAAAATTTTTTTAAAAATTTGGTTCTGGTTAGACCTCTGAAATCATTATAGAGTAATACAGAGACATAAGAAATGACAGCAACGTCGCGCCGTGAAGAAAGTGCCAAGGGGGAGGTGTAACATGATGAAAAACCACTTCCCCCATTCTTCAAACCCCCGTAGCGGGCGAACGAGTGAACGCACAAGTCTAATTTTTTCACAGGATGTACCTGACCTCCTACACTTCCTACTGCAGCAATGATCCGTGTATTTCCAGTGGTCTCAAAATCCTGCAATCCTATGGGGGACGCTGTCCTTGAACTCGCCTAAAATAACATAAATGAACCTAAAATAGCTTACCTTAACTCACTCAAACTGACGCTGTTAGTTTCCCGTAACAAGAAGTGGGCGTGTCCTGCCAGAAAAGTAGGCCTCGCTCAACAATGCGGCGACTAAGCAACCGACCATATGATGTTATTTGTATCTGAACGTAATTATTGTTATATATTGAAAATGACGCATCAGGGAGCAGAATGTCATTCATGTAAGACGTTTTTAAATGTGTTGCTTTAGTTAGTGATTCTTTGGAATGAAATTTGTAATTTTTGTGAAAGGCCTAAAATCAATATTGACCCTCAATTGTCCCAAGAAGTTCAAAAAAGATCAGTAGTTTATTTTGATGTAATTACCATGATTCAAGCAACAAAAATTCAAAAGTCTATTAATAGCTGTTGAGGAAGGGCACTAGTCATCAATGATGAAAATTAACATACTTCTATAACTCGTTAAATTCCCATTTGCGAAGGAAAATGCATAGAAGAGAAGTTGTCCGTTTCAATCTAGTTAATTATGTTTAGGTAGCAAAAATTGGAAAATCGATTACTGTCTTCTCATTCACAATAATTAGGTTTGATTAAGGGGAACGTCTACCAAAAACCCAAAAACTCCCTGGTTTTCTTTTTATTGCTTTATTTGCTAGAGCTATGCTTAGTTCACAAGCTTTCAAATTTTCAGAACGATCTGAGCATTGGAAGTGGAAAAAATGGGGTAGGGAAGGGGGGAGGGGTCCAATCAGCAGGCAGCGCCAACCAGCAAGTTCATGTGCCCCACCCCTGAAAATGCTTGTTGTTTGTGGTTCTTATTGCTGAAGGGAACCATTCTGGAGCATTTCCAGTCAAAAATTAGATTGTCCTGATTTTTTGTTTTATTGCTTTAAAAGAGTTTGAGATATGTCCCCGAATGTCTGTAGAAATATCAGGAACGTATCCCAGAGCTAGCGCCCCCCAGAAAGGGGGAGAGCATCCCCCTTACAGACCTTTTTTTTCATTTTTGAACCTAGAGCAATGAAATTTGGTTTACTGATAGGAAATGCAACTTCGAATCATTTATCTGTCGTGACAAAATGCGATTGTCTTGAAAAGAAAATGGGAAACCATAGAAAACGATATTTTTGGGGGTTTTCTAAATGCTTCTTTCTGACAGTTTTTGAGCTACAGTAATGATTTTGGTATCATTGGATGCAGAATAACGTGGACATTCCAAAAAGTCAAATGCTTTTCCTCAAATTTTAAATAACAAAGAAAAAATTACAAAGCAAATTTTATTTCTTGAAAAAATTCAAATTTATGATGTCATAAATTTATGACGTCATAACTTTGGAACAAAAATGAATTCGAAAAACTATTTGGCTTCTCGGAAAGCCCTTGTTTTGCCGCATCCAATGATATCAAAATCATCACTGTAGCTCAAAAATTGTAGGAGAAGCATTTTGAATCTTGAAAAGGTTTTATAAAACAAATAAGTTTTCAAGACATTTTTCATTATATCTCCAAAGTTTACAAAGCTAGAGCAATGCGGTTTGTTGTATTTGAAAGTGAAATGTGTGCTCTAAAAGATAGCTAAGATGGATTTTCCAAAAATTTTACCTAAAACTTTCCCTAGATTTTTTACCATAAAATTGTAACTTTTACCTGACCTCTTTAAAAAATTTTTTTTTCATAAATTCGGAATGGAATAAATCAAAAACTGTCTTAGCTATCTTTTTGAGCACACATTTTACTTTCAAATGAAACAAACCGCATTGCTCTAGCTTTGTAAATTTTGGAGATGTAAAAACAAATGATATACATATATTTTTTTCATTATAGGGAATAATTAATATTCTATGCCCTTATGAAAAAATTTTGTTTAAGAGAAGTTGTTACGATTTTGAAATCTAGTAGTGTGCAAATTTTCATAGACGTACGTCTAATAGAAAAAAGTTTCAAGTTTTTGAAAATGGTTTCCTTAACTCAATACAGAAGTCCTTGTTTTACAAGCTAGTGAAAATTCAGAACGTTCTGTGCTTCGCGAGAGTGGCAAACAAGGGGGAAGGGGGTGGATTCGAAAAAATGAAAAATGGCGGAAAATGCGTTTCCTGAGCAGTTGAAGATAAAAAGTTCAAAATCTATCTCCTCCAAAAGTTATTATTGTAGAGCAATGATTTAGGTCTCAATGAATGCGCAAAGAGTTGGTAAATAGCAAGACGTGGGCTTCTTTATAAATTCATAACATTTTCTTTAAGTTACATTGAAAAATCTACGGAAAAAAAACATGACTTAATTTTTTTTTGAAAATTTATGAAAAATAAACTTCTGGGACCTTGATGACGAGCCGACGTCGAGCTATGCACTAACACTCTGCGCATTCAATGAGATCTAAATCAATGCTCTATGGTAATAAATTTCGGAGGAGATAGCTTTTGAAAATACCCTATTTATGGACCCGTTTTCCCCAATTATCTCCGCAATTATGGCAAATATGAGAAAAAGTCTGGAATATGAGCCCTATTTACTTTCTGAAACACATACGTACGCCAAATTTCATAGGTCTGGATCCCATAGAACAAGCGTGAGAGCCATTTCCTCGATGAGTCCGGACGTTTCCCTTAATGGCCAACTCTGACATTCATTTGAAAACCGTTTTATTTTCTGTCAAAATTTTTTTCATTTACACACCTTAGGTCATTTTTGTAAACGTGTAGATTTGGCTATTAGGCCTGTAGTTCTAATTCAACAATGTAAAATTCTTTTTATCCTAACCAACCATGTAAATAATTATCTAGGCTATGTACTTAAACTTGAAAAATTGAATTGAAGAGTTTTGCTAGAAACCTAATTTGAACAGTACAAATTTTGGTAATGAGTTGATGGCCAGCATCATTAATTGATTAATGTATGATAATACCTAATAGCACCTGTACCTATGCTGTGGTATGTAGACCACATACATTTACATGAGCATGAGATGTGAGTAGATGTTACCATGATGCTTTAAACTGAGATTTGCCTATATACTAAATTCCCTTCGGAGACATTGGCTTCGATTAGGCTTGTTTATCCTACGCTGTGAAAACACATCTTGGTAAAACTGTATTTAGAACTATTAGGCTGCTTCAGCTAGATGTCTTTTCAGGGCTTTGGTTTTCTAGGCACCTTCACTTTTTCTTCATCTTCCTGCTTCTTCTATCTACTCATAACTATTTTTATTTGGACATTACTACTCCTTAGGTAGAAAAATGTGAGGTCCCAGGATTGTTAGATTGGCCCTGATTTTTTGTTGAAACCAAATGCATTTTTAAATGTTTTTGACCATCTTTTCTGGTTTTCTACTCCTCAGAGGGATACAACTATTTTATTTATAGGAATTAGAGCTCCCAGGAGAAATTTGTGAGATCCTTAGCTAAAGATTTGGTGGGCCTTCCTATCATTGAATTAGAGTAGTTTTTGTTTTGTAATGTACTATCTCTTTTTGGGTTACTACTGTCTTGTTTTCAGCATCTACTACTCTTCTTCACATTTGTTTCATGAACTTCTTTCTCAGCTTACTGTTTATATGGACCTTTTGCATAGATTCTATGATCTCTAAACTCCATAACAAATGGTGCCTTCTTCTCTTTGAAATATCTTTGTTGTGGTGAGGGAGGCTTAGGTATTTTTTCAGAACAACACACAAATTGATTTTCATAATTTTGATGCGTGTATAAAGTTAATGGCATATAAATAAACAACTGTTCTTCTATACACTTTCCGTCACAAGTGAATATATATAAAAAGTTACCAAAGTAAGGAAATTTCCGTCTTCCTTTACGGTTTTCCTCTTGCAAATGGTAAACATCATGGCGTTATTATTGTCCAAGTTGTTGTACAACTGATTTAATACTATCACATATTGTTGCCAGATGGTGGATCTCTCTTTATCTGTGTTCCTATTTGTTCTGGGCCTGTGACATTGCCCCGCCTCCTCTTTTGTGTAACATGTTACCGTAGTGTTAGGTCATACGACGTTAGGATACACTACGTTATAATTTTACAAACTCGTTAGATGCTCATTTGCGACGGAAAGTGGATAGGAGAAAAGTTAATTTATTTTGATGTCATTACCATAATTCAAGCAACAAAAATTGGAAAATCGGTTAGTATGTTGTTCTGAAAATTCACCGAGGCTTACACTAACAACTGATTTTTTATCTTCTGCTGTCCTGTTTTTCAGCCACCAATACTTTCTTCTCCAATTTTTATTTTGTTTCATGTTTCATGAAATAAACTTTGTTCACAACTTATTGTTCTGAGTCATGTGAGAAATAATACCTTATCTGTAGCATGATTCCTGTTTTCATTAGTCAGCAGTACCTTTGTGTATTTGGAACATCTATGTCGTTGCTAGGCAGATTAAAATTGACTTTTCTAGTACAATGTTCCTCGTTTGATGTACAGGGCATCTTTTAAAGAAACAACTCATTTCCTACAGTCCATACTGAGTGCTCCTTTCTCTTACCTCATTGAGATCACCCATGATGTGACTAAAAAACCTTGAACTAATATAATTATTGAATACCTATTTGAATATATCCGGAATTGCCGAACTAGTTTCAAACTCTTGCTAAATTCAAGTTTAATCGTATCATTTTTCTTTACTGAGCACTGGTTTCTTTTCTCAAGTTTTATTTGTTCTTGAAGCTTTGGTTGTTCATCTCTGGGCACTGGTTTATACTTTGAACTCTATTTGACTTTTCTCCGAGGACTGCTCTACTGTTATCTAAGCATTAGTTTTTTCTTTTTTTGTCTCTTTCATAGAAACTGGGATGTAAAAGTCACTGTAATTTAATTAATTTGCAAATGGGAAATATATGGCGCATTAGTCAAAGGTCCTTGATTACAAATTGGACAAATGTGTTCAAATTTTAAAAGCAATACTATTGAAAAAACTCTGTCAACCTTTTAATAGAATCTAATAGCACTGCATTAAATTCTAAAAAATGTTGGAAAGTTCTATGTTTAAGCAGGAAAAAATCCTCTATGAAAGGGTTAAAGTTATGTTGCTCTGGTTTACTGTTCTTTTTTTTATGCTCATATCAGCTTTTTTCATAACTCTGATTTTTATTTTAAACTCTGGAAAATTAATCGCAAGCTTTCAATTGTATTACTCTGTCTTTCAGCTTTGGTTTTCTCTGTCTTTGAGCTTAGGTTCATTCTATGCTTAAAAGCTTTTGTTCATTCTATCTTTAAAAGCTTTGGTTTTCTCTGGCTTTGAGCATCGTTTCATTCTATATTTAAGAGCTTTTGTTCATTCTATCTTTAAAAGCTTTGGTTTTTTCTGTCTTTGAGCTTTGGTTCATTCTAAATTTAAAAGCTTTTGTTCATTCTATCTTTAAAAGCTTTGGTTTTCTCTGTCTTTGAGCTTTGGTTCATTCTATGTTTAAAAGCTTTGGTTCATTCTATATTTAAAAGCTTTGGTTCATTCTATATTTAAAAGCTTTGGTTCATTCGATCTTTAAAAGCGTTGGTTGTCTCTCTCTCTCCAAAAGCTCTGGTTTGCCCTGTCTCTAAAAGCTCTGGTTTGCTGGTGTTGAGGTCTACATTTTGTAACTTCTATGCCTGTGAAGTATTAAAATGAAGCAAAATTTAATGGAAACTTGCGTTTTTCACAGGACTACTGTTTGGAACTTTAGGTAATATCTTAAAGGGTTCCTTCTCAATATTCTCTATAGGTAAATTGCCCAAAACCTAAAAATATAATTTTTGTAGTGTTTTTTTTTGTGATATTTTACTGCACTGTAGAATAACAGAAAAATTTTCTTTCCTTTTCAACTCTGCAAAACTAACCCTAAGGTTTTAGCATGTTAAAAATATATGTAATATCTAGCAAAAACCATTAAAACATCTTTTATTTTATTTATAAAATTTGTTGCTTCATTACTTGCAAATCTGTATTGGGATAAATTTTGGTGGAATAAATAACCTTCAGGTTTGCATATTCAAGCTAGCAGGAGAATTGTACTCGTATTATGCGATTGATTGTATAGTTGTTCATGGTGTCCAAGTTGTGAGACAAACATTTATATACTTCTATTGTTGAATCAGCTGTGCATAGTTGCTGGTTAATGTCATAATTGGAAATGGCTGGGTTTATGATCCCTTTTGATCAAGCATTTACATTGAATAGGCAAGTGGGATGTTGGAAACAAGGGGATGCAGGGTCTGTATGTATGTCTTTTTTTTGGTTTGTCTTAATATCTATTGTGTGGGATGTGCTGTGTGTGTGCGTGTATATTTGTGTGAAGCACGTTTTAGTACTTGGTGTTATAATTTTGTATCGGTCATATTTACGTGTTATTATGTCAGCCGAGTTGACTATCATTTGACAAGGAAGATACCCTGGCACTTGGTGGTGTATGGGTCCAGGCTAGTGCTCAAATGTGGTAGGTGAAGAAATACAAAAATGGGCCTTGGCAATTGCTTTGCCTGTAACAGCGTTATATTTGACTGAAAATTCATTGAACCTGCAGTAGGTACTAAAATATTTGAAATTGATGTGTTCTAAGTTGATGTCACATGTACTAATATCTGGTTATTTGTTTTCTTGTCATGCATCATGTATCAGCAGTGGCAATATATGTAATTTTAAAAAGTGCATACATTTAATCACTTATTCCAATCTGTGATTGATCTTGGTACCAAAGTTTTAGTCGTTTAATTAAGTTATGTTAACCATTGTTTGGCACCGATGTTATCAGTGTGTTAACAGCACTGTATGCTAAGAATGCCAATGATTTGTTGGTGCTGCTTGTTGTGTAATGTTGGCCTCAAATGTTGTGTAAGATTTGGTGAAGTAGCTTCAATGCTGAGCTCTGCTGCTGTCATTCATACTTTGTGCCTCTGCAATCATCAACTTTTTTCTGTGTATGCAATAGCTGTCAAAAGATTTTATCCGTGTGTGCTGTGCCATCCATGGATGTAGCACTTGGTGGGAAATTGTGTGTAGGAGAACAGAATGAGGTCATAACTAGCCTATCAAAACTCAAATTGTAGCTGTTATCTGTATTGAAAAGATGCTGATGCCACTTGTTGTGCAAGTTTTGCTTAGCTATGTAAGACAGAGCAACCATTCATCCTCAGCTTTGTTTACTATGCTGTAAAGTGCTATTGTTTTTCCATCATCTTATTCTAGCAATTGAAAGTTCAGTGCTCATGCTCAAAAGTTATCATTTATCTTTCACATTATTGTAATTGAAGTTACTCTAAATATACAGTGCAGATGTAATCAACTGGAAAGGAACAAAATAAGAATATGTTCTTCAGTGTTCTTTAGTGTCTTATTTATATTGTGTGGAACCCATCGGTTTTTATTATGTTGTTCATAATTGAATGTATTATTGATGTATTTTTGATCATGGATCAACATCAGTTTTAATATTCTCTTGTTGCAACAGGTCTCGCTCTCCTGTTGGTGGTGACGACGATAGCCCTCGTGACCGAAACCGAAGGATGGATAGGAACAAGCCTGTGTCCAAAGTTAGGTGAGAAGCACGTAATGAACATTTGAATGCTTCAGATGTTGCTTCTTTTGTTAGTGTTGAAATATTTTGCATTTTCAATGGGATAAAAAATCTGTACTAGGGTATTGATTATAGATGAAAGTTTGAAGTTTAGGAGCCTGTGGAATAGAAAATTTGAAATATTTTATGGTTGTTCAATATTTGGTGTTTGGTTCAATGGTCTGCTGGGTTTTTATAAGCTCGTAGAGTAGTAAAAAGTAGTGAAATTTGAAAAGTAGCAAAAAGAAATTAAAAGTAGTAAGTTTTGCCTCAGAGGTCTACTTTACCCATCAAGGTAGTAGAATCAAAAGTTTGCCGTTGAATCAAAATAAAAAGTTTTCTGCAGTTTATGGAAAATATTCCTGTAAGGGAATCTGACAATCCTCCAGCGTCTACTAGTTTCCAGTCAGTTTAGTTTCTGGATATGATGAACTTTTGCTCTCAAAGTTGAAAGATGTCAAGACTGGATCTTTGCTAAACATTTGTTGGAGTCTGTTTAGGGTGGATACAATAAAAATTTGAGTTTTTTATGCAATTATGTGTTGGTTGCTGCATTTAGTAGTAAGGATTTTATTTAGGATTCATAGTATTAACAAACCTGAAATTTTTTTAACCTTTGTTGTTGGATGTATTATTGACTCAAAATACTCATTATAGGCTGATTACTTGCATCTGGACATTTCGACAACATTCAACATGTAAAAAAATTGGTAGCATTTTTTTGCTGTTGAAGGTAGTAAAAAGTAGTAAAATTTGGAAATGAAACATTAGACACCCTGGACTCTGTGGAATGCTGTGTTTAGTTTCCTGTCTGGCTTATTCATTCTTCAAGAATGGCTAGTAATTTGATAAAAGATATTTTCAAACCTTTATACATTGTAAGGTATCGCAGCACAAAGTATTTTAATGGTTTTTTGTCCTATTTTATTGAGTAATTTTGTATTTCTTGCACTCGTTGTTCATTGATATGAAATTCTGCCCTTGGAAATTAACCAGAGTTAACTTGTTATTGTTCAATTGTTGGCAGAGGCCGCAAGGCTCCCTCCAGTCATCGTGTTTACGTCTCCAACATTCCTTATGAGTACAAGTGGCAGGACCTCAAAGATCTTTTCAGAAATGAAAGTAAGTTTAAAGTTTGGTCATGTGGGCTCAATGTTGAATGTGTAGTGTGTGCTCCTTGGCTTGGGAGACGGCTGGGCTGGATGCAGGCCTATGACTGGCTGGTCTGGGTTAACTCACAACGTTTTTTGAAAAGAAGTGTGGCCACCAAATTTGAGTGCTGTTGGGTAATTGACAATCTTTTCTGCAGCTATAAATGCTTGATGAAGCCGAGTTTATTGTGCTATTGTAGTATGCATGAAAAGGCGCAGTGATACAGTTCTCTTCGAAACTTAGCTTGGACTGGGAATGTTCTGTGAATGTAAAGACTTTTGTCTCGAATTACTTTGAAAGAAATTGAACATACCTTTCTCTGAACAGAAATATGACCTTTTCTATTAGCCTGAGCACCAAGAAAAATTGATTCATGCTTTTAGTTGGTGTATAAAACTAGAAAGTGCAGTGTATGTCTGGAGGTGTGCAGCGTGTGACGGGAAGTGTGCAGCGTGTGACGGGAAGTGTGCAGCGTGTGACGGGAAGTGTGCAGCGTGTGACGGGAAGTGTGCAGGGTGTGACGGGAAGTGTGCAGTGTGTGATGGGAAGTGTGCAGTGTGTGCCAGGAAGTGTGCAGTGTGTGCCAGGAAGTGTGCAGTGTGTGCCAGGAAGTGTGCCGGGAAGTGTGCAGTGTGTGCCGGAAAGTGTGCAATACTCTCGGGGATGTGTGCTGTGTGGGCTGGAGTGTTATTTACACTGAAATGGGCTGTATATTCAGAAATAAACAAGCCTTGTGTCCTGTGAGAGTGTGTCTTGTTTGTGCAGGGGAATGTGTGTTTGTGAATTGGAGTGACTGCTCTCTGTGCGAGTGCAGGAGAGGGAGCATTCCGTGTGTTCTGCAGAGATCGTGCGCTGCCTGATACGCTCACAAACTCCTCATGCTCTGCGTGATCTCGGCCAATAGGACTGTGAAGTGGTCTCCATTCCTAACTCTAATTCATCCTAACTAATTTTGTGTGTCTTAATATTACTTCAATACTGCATTAGTAATTATTGATAGTGAATGAAAATTGAACAGAGTGCATAAATTTGAGTTCATTGAAAGCTCCATACCCAAGTGGGATTTTAATTTAATCTACTTTGTGGTTGCGAAATTGTGTCCTGCAAGACAGTGCTGCATTTCGATGAGGGCACCTTTTTGAGCAGCTTGTACTGAGGTGCTGTGTTCCCACAGTTGGTGAAGTGAATTACGTCGAGATGTTCAAGGATGAGAGTGGACGCAACCGGGGCTGCAGCGTCATAGAATTTGAGACAGCAGAGCTCGCCCAGAAAGCCATCGACCAGATGCACCGATACGAGCTGGCTGGTCGCAAGCTCGTAGTCAAAGAGGTACTACTCGATTGTGCTGCAAAGATTTTTTTGTCATACGTCCTTGATGATTTGTTCACCTGTAAAGCAATATACTCATTTGTGTCTGTTATGGAAGCTGATATAATTGGTGCTTTTAATATGCATAAGAAATCAATTGGGAGTGTTGAAGGGAAGAAGTATTGGAGAAGCATTCAGTTGGAATGCTTTGAGACTACCTTTCTACCCATTGTGTACTGAAACATTCATGGCGTAGGGGAAAGAATTCTGAGATAAAGTTATCACCTTGAAATAATATGAAATTATTCCAATATTTTGTTATTCTAATTTCACAACTGCTTATGATTGACGATCTCATTTCTCGTATAATTTTATGGAATCTTGAGAGGTTCGTTTAGTGAAGAACTCAACAAAATTTGTTCTCGTGCCACGAGTGTGCCTCGTGCCTCTCTTGTTTCTAGTAATTGAAACAATCGTCTCTAGATTGTCGACCTGTTGTTTATTTTACTCGTAAGGAAGTTTGATAATTGAATATAATGAAGGGCTTCCTGTTTTACGTGGTTTATTTCTAGACACAAAGCCTACGCCTACAGGACTACGATATAGACCGTGATAGCCAAGGGCGGATCCGTAAAGACATGAGCCGCAGCGGGGGAGGCGGCGGAGGTGGGGGCGGCGGTGGCGGCTCCATGATGCCCAACCAAAGCAGGATGGGGAGCGGCGGGCCTGTCAACTATGGAAATACTTACGGCCTTTCGGTCGTTTTCCTCGAGAGCCTGGGCATCAATGTGCCGCTCGTCAATAAAGTTTTTGTCGCCAATGTAAGTTTCTATGTAAAAATTTTGAACATCGTGTTTAGCGCCTGCTCTCCGCTTGTCTGTTAATTCTGGATAACCAGTTCAATTTGGATGACTATATTTGTTCATGCAAATCTTGATTTGCAATTAATTCTTGGTCACGGATTTCTCTGAGTATTCAGAGTACCGATAGTATTGTATGTGTTGTGAGTTTTGAAAACTCATTTGTGCTCAAATGGCTCCACCCGATTGGGGTACGAACCATACGGTTGCATTTGCACTCGCGTCTGGAGGAAGTGCGTCACAAAGTGACAATTTGTGTTGTTGGCTTCTTCACTGTTGATGGTTGCGTATGTGGCTTTTCCCTTATAAATCCCGAACGATATGTGGTGAGAGCAAGATGGATTTTTTGAATTATACTTTTTAAAATATTTTAGTTCAAGAGCACATGGTGGGGTTCTGGTAGGAGTAGTGAAACTAAGCTGGATGCCAGCAAGAGCGGAAAGTGGTAGTTAGAGTTGTTCATGTAATTGCTTACAATTGCTCAGTTGGATAAAACGAATAGCTATTGGAATTTAAGGAGTTAGGTGTGGTGTAAGCAGACCTGTGCGTCTTCAGGCGGAGGCACAGTTAGTGTGGAGGACTTGATGCTTTCATGTCAGCTGTATTCAGTGCGAAGACAACAGTTGAAATTGAGTTCTTTTAACTGGCCTAAAATTTGAGGGAGATTAAAATTCATCATCCAGTGTAAATGTAGTCAAAATGTGTTTTGTTTGTAGTGCTGACGATATTATATCGCCACGTCCACTGATGGAAAGAAATGAAATAACGAATATCAGTCCAAGAGGAGGGAATTCCTAATTATCATGCGTCTTATAAGTCTTCTTGCTATTGAAGCACACTTGCTTATTGCAATTACCGGGGCTACCATGAAACGCTACAAAGCTGCTGGGGCAGCTGAGCCATACTCTCCTGAAGATAGCTCAGCAGTACACTGCTGGGCAGGTCAGCGCTCACGACTTCAGTTTATTGGCTGAGGCTTGGTATTTCGATAGTTATAGAATTCGTTGTTGGGTTTTTCATTCAAGTCTCATTTCAGGAGATGTTTTGTCATTATATTGTTTTCTGATAAATTTTGTCCAGAGTATCATGTATTTAGTGATCAGTGCAAAAATTGAACTCTATTTTCAAGGTGAAAATGAGAAATTAACAGTGATCTTTTTGTGTCTTTCATTAGCTCGACTACAGCGTGGATGTGAACCAACTACGGGAGGTCTTCAAAGTGGCTGGTAAAGTTGTAAACGTTGAAATTAGCAAAGAACAAGAAACGAACAAGAGCAGAGGCTTCGGTGTAGTTGGTGAGTGCTAAAATTTAATTTCTTGGTGCTAAGTTTGGTGTGGCAGATTTACTAGGTTTTATGTGCACTTGCTGTGTCTTGAAATGAAATTCTTACAGTAATTTACTTAATTAACTCAACACTTAGATTGCGTACTAATCTATATACTGTGCACTCGCGCTTTAATCTGTGTATATTTTTGGGTCATTTCTTCTGGCTTAGGTAGAGTTTTAATTTCAGAATACGAGCATCCTGTGGAAGCAGTGCAGGCAATATCAATGCTCAACGGCCAGATGTACTACGACCGTAAGATGAGCGTGCGCATGGACCGCGTACAGGACAAAAAGAGCGACCCTGTGTCTGGCAGCAAGCTGCCTCAGGGGCTCAAGGGCCTGGGCATGGGGTTGGGCATCAATGGCTCTGCTCTCACTGATGTATCGAGTGAGTATTTCTGTCTTCTTGATCGTGCAGCAGACGTACGTCAAGCTAAGCTGGAGGTACTTTGCGTTACACAGTTGACATACGTGCTTGCGTCGGGTTAGCTTCTTGATTATCCTCGTTTCTTATTTCCATACCCGACAAGTAGTTCGGCACTGAACAGTGAGCAGCGTAGACAGCAGAAAGTCCACCTAACTGATGGTCCTCACAAGCTACTCAGCGCTGCCGTGGTGGCGTTCGTGGTATACTCCAGTGCAACTATTTCATTGTTGTCAGAATTGTGGAATTGTTGTGAAGGTTATTGTCTATAGCTTTCTCAGAATATGATGTGATGGTAATGCGATGCATCGTGCGAGCGCTGATCTCGTTCCTCGCCTCAGGTGCCGTTTTTGTTCGCAAAACACTCAAGAGTTACGTGAAATCATGGTCGTCAATTTGGTGTAGAATTTCAATATTAAAAAATGAATTGAAATTTGTGATTTACATGCAGCTATGTAGTGTATGAGTACTTGTTTCAAATTTTCAACATTTTTATCTGATAATTTAGTTTGTCACTGGATATTTTTAGTAATGAAATATTGTTTCAATTCGTTCTAGTTGGTAGCTTTACATGAAAATGTTTTGTGTATTTTCAAGGTTTCATTTCTATTTTGACTTGCAAAACTTTTCTGAACAATAAACTTCATTGTATGACCGATGCACGTAGAATTTTTCCTGTAATTCATACCAATGCATCATGAAAGTGACTCAATGCCTAAGTTTAAATCATGGCGTCGTCTCTACAAGGTGCGAAAGTAGCCAGCTGGCGAAACGTGTACCACCTGCGATTCTATATTTGAACTACGCAATCTCAAATCAAAGCTCTTGCATTGATAGTGTGTGATCCTAATTTTCTGAGCGATATGTAACTTGCGCTGTCATGCAATTTTAAGTGGAGACTGTTCAGAAAAGCTTCTGTGTTATAGTCACTTTGTGTAATGTGATCACTTCCCGGGCGCGAGTCCATACCCTTTCTCGTTGCTTTTAATTTCCCAAATTCTTTGTTCAGCCTTTCAACCTGCTTTCGTTCATGACGCAGCGCTTAGCACGAACACAGCTTCCACTTCAGTGGCCACCAACATGGCTACCAACATGCCCATGGGCAACATGGGTGCCCCTAACGCCATGGGCATGGCAAATACAGCTATGGGCGTCATGAACCCTATGGCGTCAGGAATGGGCGCCAATATGGGCCAGGGCATGAACGCAATGGGCAGCGGTATGGGCACAGCAATGGGGGGCATGGGTTCAGGACTCATGGGAATGGGCGCTCAGAACGCTGGCATGGACACCATGGGTGCTGGCAACAACATGATGGGGGCCTCCAATAACATGATGGCCAATAATATGATGCCCAGGTGAGCTATGATGCTTGAGATTCATCACTTTTTTTTAATTCGGTCAGGAGGTCGAGCTTGCTTTGTGGCAGATATGCAGTATTCGTTGGGAGTAGATTCTGTGATCCGAGTGAGTTCCAGATGCCTCATTGATAGAGATGTAACAACAAGGTTTTTGTGTGATGACTTTGTACTGTAATCACGTATATGAATTTTCAGCTCATTAATTTACTGAGGTGCTTCTAGTTAGTGAACCAAAACACATTGTGAAGGTGGACGTGTTTTTTCTTAATTTCATGTTCAAAACTGCAACATCTTGGCTCACAGTTGAACACCATGTATCGAATTTCCGTTACGCGAGTGTTGCACAGTATGTAAATCTAATAGATTTATTTTCCCATAACACCTTACTGCCTCAACCTTAGAAATACTCGTGCTAACCGCAAGTAGCATCACAGCTTATTTTATTGACGCGTTTTTGCAGTAGTGGAGGCCTCGGTTCGCAAGTGACGGGCATGAACAGGATGGGCACCGGGTTCGGGGGCGGCTTCAGCTCCTCTGGCGCCGACATGAACGGCAGCCAGCGCAACTTCGGCAACTACGGAGGCGCAGGCGTGGGTGCAGGCGCGTCTGGGGCCGGCAGCGTTGTCCAGATTTCCAACGTGAGTACGTCATTGCGTTCTGAGTTTTAGTATTACCTATTTCCTTATGTTCTTAACGGAGTTTCTTTTGTCTGACTTGCTGTTATCATTTAAGTTTATGCACGCCTGCTCTCGTTGTGAGGATTATGTTTGCGTTTGCGTGTCTGTTGCACGTCACTTCTTGACCTCATGTTCTGTGACATTCAAGGAAGTAGAGAACACTGGACTGTCATTAATCACGGCTCAATATTTGAATGATCTCTCATGTTTGTAATGCTACTAATTCAACGAAGTAAATATGAGAACTATTCAAAACTGAAATGAAGGTAAAGACGGTTATCATAAATGCGTTATTTGCACCTTCGTTTTCCTGAATTTAGTTGGGTATATATTCATGTCGCGATTCAGTTATTCACTTGAACGATGCGAACGAATTAGTAATGAATCTTTATTTTCTTGTTCCTACGATGAAGGGTCATCTGAAAAAGCATGTTAAGTTCTCTGTGACGCATTGCTGCATTATTATCACGCTCTAATGAGAGTTCATATCTCCCACATAAGTGACGACTGATTTGCTAGAATTGTATGCTTGCATTTTACCATTTCGGCAAACTGACATTAATTTGAACCTAACACGATAAAAATACAAAGTTATGCTCTATTGTTTTTTTTCAAAACTGAGCCGTTTAGTCAGCAACATTTTGTTCTCATCTAGAGTAGTGTCAGGGATAGGTCTCTTTACTGGCTAATTTTTAAACTAAGGAATAGGTTTCATTGTTCAGCATACACTTCACGTATTCTCATGGAATATTTGCTCATATTTGAAATTAGAATTTTCATTTGTTTCTCGGTAATTGGTATAATTCCTGTAGCATTGGAATTTTGTGCGAATTATAGTGCTCAAATATTTATCGTGTTTGTTACAATTAGAGGTGAGCAGTTTCAGTTAGCATCAGATGCTCGAATTTGTACCTAATTTTTACTGGGCCTGTTTGTGCCATGTTTTGCCTTGTTTAGGCAGCGTCTTAAGGCCATGTTGCCTGTGTTGCAGCTCCCTATGGAGACAACATGGCAGAACCTGCGGGATTTATGCCGGGAGTACGGCGAGATCCGCTTTGCTGAGATCAGGACGAAGGGTACGGGAGCCGTGAAGTTCCACACGGAGGCTGACGCCAGGAGGGCGGCTGGTATCCTTAACTCGCTCTTGTTCTATATGGGGGTCTCTAAGTTCCTGTGCGATTTTGTCTTGGTTTTAATACATCTAATGACATTTTTTTCCGTTGATTGGTTCAAAATAAAATTTGATGTGCTATATGACTATGAATTGATTTGGAATTCTTGATTGGAACTTCTATTGAAGTTTGAGGTAGAAATTTTTTATTTCCCTGTTTGTATTCACTTGACCCAAGTCTCAGCTGCGAAGGTAAATTTTTTAAACCATCTTGTTGTTGATTTTACCCGTGTATGTTAGTTCCGTTTTAGCCATTCCCCTCTGGATTGACAAGCTGGCTTGTAACACGGTTGTCGTACTTCCTAGGCCTTCAGTGGTGAGCTCTTCAGGCACTGAGTGCTAGCCGTGCTCTTGGAAACATCAGGGTTTTTCTAATGTTACAAAATGTTATGAATATTTTGCACACAATGTCCATCATATTGTTTCAAATACCTCAATTTCTCTTATGAAAGTGCACACATTGGAATGCTATGGTTCGCCGCTGTACGTGTTGCAATTTAGCTCAAATAACAAGTGCGGGGACTTGTGCGCTCACACAATTTCAGCGCATGGAACAGTCGTCAGGGCGTAATGAGGGCGAGTATTTCCAGATGTGTTTTGTGTGTATCCTTCTGAAGGATCTTCAAAGGAATATAATATTGCTCTAGTTAATGAACCATTTTTTTGGATTTTTCTTAACCGCTTTCCCAGACATGTTGGACAGACAGAGGTTCAGCGGAAGGATGCTTGAAGCAAGAGTCATCTAAGGTCGTTTGTGGTTGGTTGCATCTCTCTACGAATGAGCGCTCTTGCCTGTCAACTGAGATCCCTGTTCAGCTATTGGATGGACTTCGTATTGGTCTGACCTCATGCTTTTTTGCTCATATTTTTGTTGTTCGTGTGCCGCAACTTGAACAGAACTGCATTGCTGTCATTCGTTTCAGGATGAATTCCTCATACCATTCCAACTCGAATTTGGCGAGTAACCAATGCGTTTCTCTTGGAGTTCAATTTTCTTTTCTTTTTAAATAATATTGATTGCTGTCGATGTGTTCCGTACATTTTCGTTCTTACTGTCGCATTTTCGTGAAAGAAATTCGTACGTAGCCTTGTCATCATCTTGCCACAAATTCAATGCTGGGTCAGAGTTCAAAAGAGTTCGTCTTAGCCATATGATCTCGTGACTTTTTTGTATGAATTTAGCCCCCTAGATATTTTTTGTGGTGAAGGGCAAAATGACCAATTTTGGTCTGTATATTCGTTGATGGGCTGTTCATAGATTTGTTTAGCTACGTATTGAATAACCGAAGTTGAACTCATTTTTAGCACTAAAACTGGACCAGTTTGACTTTCGAAAGATTCGACGTTTGTGTGAGGATTTTAATTATCAGTTTTTGTTAACTGAATGAAATGCTGCACCTCGCCTCTCCGACGCCCGCACCGCGCTGCTGGCTGTCACGGATGCAAAGACACAAGGTAACTAATTTACCCGCTCAGCTTTCACTGATAAATGCAATTTTATTTCTATTTATGCTGTAAGAGGTTACGAGTTGTTTAGATCAGCTTAATTCCTATTGAGACATGGTGCTCAAGTCCTGATCTTAGGTTGCATGGACCAACGATGTGACTTAATCTTGTGTGACGAACTCTCTCTCAAGTTATTTTGTTAGAAAGTATTTCTTCAGTGAAATTAATAGTGTTAGTTTCGTGGAGATACGTAAATTTAGATTTTTCTCCTGAATTTTCTTTCTGAAAATGAGTTAGGTGCGATACAATTGAATTGTTCAAACAAGCGACGCGTTCGCAGGTGTACAATCGACGAAGCTCTGACGATGCTGTTGCTTTTTTGTATGTGAGAAATTCTTGTTCAAGAGTTTGATACTATAGATTATTTGAACACTTGTACTCTTATTTTTGGACTTTTTGTCGCATTAATGGTCGATCCAGATCGCATGATGCCATTTTCATGCTATTGAAGGGGCTTCTCTTGCTTGGTCGGGAACATTGGCGTTAGAGATGGAGCAAATTCATGATCATGGATTCGCCGTTGTTCTTTAGCATAGAGTTATATTGAATATACAAAGTAGCTTATATAATGGTCGTTTCATTTTTCTTGTTGTGAAAATTTATCCATCTCGTGATGCTTGCTCGTGTTTCCGTCACTAATGTTTGGTGTAGTCTTATTAATTTTAGAGTTTCCTCTAAGTTACCTAATGTGCTATTGACACCTTCACGATAAAAAGAATTTGATGTGCTTTTTGTTTGTTCTTCCATCCCTTTGTCGCGGTTTGTGCAAGTTTTCACTGGCTTCTTTGTTTCAGTGGAGAGATCAGTCTACGGATTGTGTCATCGCACTAAAATTGCGAGTGCCTGTAACGTGGCCAAATTCTCTTTATGATAGTGGGTCTGTAGTCACTCCGCCCGATTCTTGGGGACATCTCATTTGGGGAAAAAGGGTCATAGGTTCAACGCTTCTATTCCGTGCCGAGATTCGTCAGGATTCACTTTTAATATCCCGCAATGCAATTTTCGGTGAAGAAATATTTTTCGTGATGAATTCTGTTATACGTACATCATCAATTGTTTGAAAGAGACGTAATAGCGAGCATCGTTGGAATTTTTCAGCTTGAACATGATTTCTTTAATTCTCTCCATTGGTTCAGGAGATTCTGAGACGTGGATTTCTTCAGCTCAGCCACGTGTGGATTAGTGTAATCACATTCCTTAATTACTTGGCATGCAAGATTTTTTGTTTGAAGGCATATGCTGATACTTCTGAGACGGTAGTCTTGAAAATTGAAAGAAAACGTATACCTTGCTCAGTTAATTCTCGAGTTTTCATGATGGTTGGCGTTGAGATCTTGTATGTGAACATTCATGGTGTCGAATAACTTCAAAGTCTCTTCCAGGCAGCCTGTAAGTCCATGACTGCACGAGCAACGTCGTAGATTTTAGGCATTCGAAATTCGTTGTCGCCACTTCTCCAGCTTGAAAAACACTGCTCATTTGTTAAGTATGTAGATGCTGTTGCATTCTGTTCATAGGGACGAAAATAGCGTTTTGGCTTCTGAGTAGATGGCACTCCGTCATTCTTGGTGGACGGCTTTGGTGCGTGTCCTTCGGAACAAACTTCTGGAGGTCAGACGTATACTCGACGATTGCTACTGATTTCGCCACTTCGCTTCTTTCAATTGAGAAGAATAATCGCGAGTCTGTCCAGCGATTCTTGGCAAGAAAGTACTGAAATAAACTTGGAAGGTGGGCCAGTGTTTTCTGAACTCCAAATACGATCACCGTTTGGTAAATTAAAATGCTTCGATGCTTCAAACGAAGCATTAAGGGGAGAGCTTCTTATCCGTGACTGTGAAGTGCAATGGTGGTGAAGGTGGTGGTGATGGTGGTGGTGTATTCAAGTGGTGCTCTGCTTGGTTCGCTCTACCGACATCGCACCGTTGTGGGGTGTGAGGTGGTGTCTCCTCGAGCGGTAAGTTGTAATCTAGTGGCCTCGTTTGGCTCGTGCATTTTCATGTACGTGTGTGTGTCGTGGTGTCATATACAGATTCTATTTATTGGCACCCGTGAGACCTGTGGTTCTTGTACTTGAACACCTTTTTTTATTTCGAATTCCTCTTGCGTTTTATTGGGAGCGTCTCCTGGGAAGTTCTGGCGAACGTGTTGAAATTGGTATGTGAAATACCTTGACATTGATTCCAAACCCGTGTGCAATGTTGCTTTGTTAAACCGTTAGTGCATCCTTCAAGATGGCCGATTTTGCTTCTCTTTGGAAACTTCATTTAATTTGCCGCACTTCCGTTATTTGTTTCTGCTAGTCGATGTTGTGCCACTGGAATTATAGTCTCGTGACTGATAAGAATTTCTCAGTTCAACATAATTTAAAATTTATCACCGCTTACTACTCTATGCAAAATAAATTCGTTATGCCGTTACTTACGTTGAGCAGTTCCCGGGGTGGTAGAGGAACTATGTGGACAAGCATGTCTTGATGTTATGGCCGTAGCCCACAAGACACGAGCTGCAGATGCTGCCTTTGCTAAAACCAGGACTCCATTCAACAGCTTGGAGATAGTTTATTCAGTGTACGCATTGCGCCTGTGCTAAGTAGGACACCAGAATGACGCATGTTTCCCATGTGCTGCTCGTATGCTTTTTCTATTATAACTGGAAATGATGGAAGATAGCGCAGTTCTTACCGATATAATACATTGCTTTTATACACTAGAGCCTGTATCAGCCTCTCGCCACTTCATACACTATTCTACACCTGATATTTGGGAAATTACAACTCAGAGCGTGATGAACTTGAACTCGCCGTGAACGGTTTCTTATTGTGATTTTCTCGAGTACATTGTAATTCAAACGTTTCGAACCACACTCAGAAAAATTTTGACTCACTTTGGTGTGTCAAATAATTGTTGAAGGAAATGTTAGTAAATATGGGTGTAGTATTACTTCTGACCCATGTTTGAAGAATGAGTGAAATCACGTTTCATATGGTAAAAATATTTCTGTGAAAAATGAGCAGTTCGTTGAATTTGTGACCATAAGAGAAATTCTCTTCGCAAACCTAGCTAATTTCACGTTAAATTCTTTGATATTGTTAGTCAATACATGTATTCATGGACCAGTTTAAGAAAGTAAAACATTTACAAAATTTTTGTCTTTATAATTTATTAAGTGTTTTAAGCCATAACGGGAAATGCATGAGATTTGTCGCTAAAACAGTGTAATTTATAATTTAACCTAGTGTTAATTGAGTGATTATTTTATTCTGATCGAGAAAATTCAATTAGCTCTTCAATTTTCCACATAATTGATAGCTCAAAAGGTTGATTCGTTCTGACGCATTTTGACATGCACGTCATTTTCGTGTCAGTTGTGCAAGGAGTGTAGCGCGCATTCAGGGTTACCTAAAGTCTTTCACATCGCGTTGGTACTCGTATTTGATTATATTGAAAATTCATCCTTTGGTGGCTTGAAAGGACCGGTGAATTTGTCTTGGGCTGGCACTCTGCTTAACTCTGCTTTTACGTGTAAGGAAAATTTCTCATGGTGTTTTTAGTTTTATTGTTGAAGCGGTTCTTTGGTAAACCCTTTTGTTCAGTTTGATTGATACCGTTTTACCTGTTTATTACATTCTGGGCATTGATTTCCTGTAAGGCTTTCAATTCTGAAGTGAAGGATGTTTCTGCTTATTTTTCTGCAGTCGAGTTTATTTGTTTTGTCAGTTCATTTTGCTGTAACTGGATATTCTTAACAAATTATTATTTTGCTATTTTAATGTTCCCTTTTCCTTTTAGGTAAGTGAGCAGTACTCGCATCTGACGAGCGCCCTCTGGACATCACAGCGAGCCTCCCTTGCGTGTTCATCTTGTTTGTGCCTTCAAACTATCTCCAGGGTGCGAGTAGGGCAAGGTGCTTTTACCTTCACGTGGCCGAATATGAAAAGTATTTGTGTAACACCACAATATTAAATTCAAAATTCTTTTATGAAGTCACTCGGTACGAGAGAAAAATCAAGTCTTTGATTGTATCAAGAGCTCTCACACTCCAGTATTACTGGGCATGGGCCTTCTTACCTCACGGGGATACAACTATTGTATCTATGGGAATTAGCACTCCCAGGGAGAAAATGTGTGAGGGCCTGAGTTGAGAATTAAGTGAGCCTTCTTTTTGTTGAATAAAATGCTTTTTTTTTATGTCAAGGACCACCGTTTTTCGGTCCACTGTAGTCCCGTTTTTCAGGACCTACTACTTTCTTCAACTTTTTTCTTGTTGAAGTAGTTTTATCAATGAACTTCTTTCCCACCGTTCTGTATTTATGCACTTTGTTCATAGGTTAATCGTTTCGTTAATGCACTTTGTTCATAGGTTAAGTTCATACTAAACGGAGCCTTCTTCTTCTTTCCTCTCTTCTCTTCAGAACGCCTTAGTTTAGGTTAGAGAGGCTTAACACCTTGACTGCTGTCGGTAAAACGGAGGTTTAACATTCAACATTTATTTAGTCAATTGTTGTAAGCAATGTTGAAAATAGTAAACATTATCTGGACCGTGTCTTCATCTTGCTTTTATTTTATATTTATGAGACTTGGGCTTATGACTACTGGCCAAACAGCAGCATTATGAAAATACCTTTTTTGGCCATCGGTGCCCTACATCGCAGTTAAAGTGTTAAACTTGACATCTTATCAGTGTCGTCACCTGGATGAACGTAATAAAAATGTAGAGGAGTACCTGATCTGAGTGTTCGCACTGGAATACTCTACTAGCTGTGTGGTAAGGAAATATCTGGAGATGGTTTGAAGGGCATAAACGCAGTTGAGTTTGATCGTGATTGGATTGGAGTCGTATACAATTTCATTGGAATAGCAAGGAAGATTTTTATGCTAAATTTAGCCACTTCGAACTGAACGTCATTTCTCACGGTCAGATATGAAATTCCTGTGTTGAAATTGAACTTGGTGCGAATGGTGGAAACGAAGTGAATTTGAGTGTTCCAAGAACCGTTGCTTCGGATTTTTCTATTTGCCTTATTTCGTTTCACTCTCGCTTCAGAATCTAGTCTAAATGAGATGTATACGACACATTTCAATCATGCTCGATTGTTAAATATCTGAGTTACGAGCCAATACTTCTATGTGTAATGACAGTGAGCTCATTGCTCATTTTTCATCATAATTCAATGATTTTTTTACTGTTCACTTTAGAAGACACGTGAATTTTTGGCAAGTTTCTCAGCTGTTATAATTGGACTGATAATGTGTCATTCCTTAATAATTTAGCCAGCTCTCGATGAACTGTCGTTCCATTGTGATTTTTTGCCTAAAATGCAGATTTCCGTCAACGAAGCTGACGTAAAAAGTTTACTTTGCCCATGACTTCAGTCTTTCCAATTATGACATTTTTTTACGAATTGTTAATCACATAATTTGATATCAAAGGTGTGTGAAAAATATATTGAGATAAACTTAGCTGACATTTTACTCATTCCTATCATTCTTCTCCTCAAGGGGAAAACTATTATGTCTACGGGAATTGGTGCTTCTAGGAAGGGAATGTGAAGTCCAGAGCGTAAAGTTTAATGGGTTTCGTTTTGATTGAAATAGAATAGATTTATGTTTTATTGAGAGTCTTCCTCGATTCACTGCTGCCCTGTTTTTCAGCGTCTTTCCTGACTTACAGTTTCTATAGACAGCGTCTGCTGTGTAAAAGCACGTCATAAAATGATAGATATTGCCTTTTCTAAACTCTGTACTAGATTGTCCCTTCTCTTACCTCTCTTGCGATTGCCTTATTAAGGGAATGAAGAAGAGTAATTTTCAGTATAGTTGAAACATCTGATTTATTTTGAATGTTTTTTCAATAACTCTGAACAATAAAGTCCATACCTGGACGAGAGAACACTTTAGTGTGTGAGAAAATTGAGATAAAAACATGGAAAGTATTCCTTTGGTTAGTTTACTCAGTTTTCGAAAGCCAATAAAAACTACATAAAGGAAGACTGTGAACATTGATCAGCACGTCTTAATTAGCGTTCTATATTTCTATTTACGCCTGATTTTAAAATCTCAGATGCTCACCAACGTTGCTGTGTGTGTCTAGTGGAAATAATGTATCATACTTTAATTCTTGGTATTTAATGTTATTTGTAGTTAAATGCTTAGTAATTAAGTGCCGTTAAATGATATTGCTCGACAAAATTAGGAAAAATATTTGTATGTGAAAGCTGCTTGTGAGGCGGGAAAAATATGAACAGAGCATTTTAGGTTGACAGCAACAGGAACGTTCTAACTTTAAAATCGATGATGGAAGTAGAAATCGCATTTCGAGCTTTGGTCAAGGTTTCATATTTATTTTTATTTCTAAAATGTTTTCAAACAATGTCTTTAGAGGTTATCGACAACGCTGTATCGAAATAATGTTTAAAATATACGGCACAGAAGACGAAAAAATATTCGTTCAGAGTTGAAGTTCTAGAAGAAGTGACTTGTTTTTCCGACGATAAGGTTAGGTAGGCCTTTCGATGAAATAAAACATTTTTTTTCGTCTTGTTTTGGACAATCTTTCTTCGCTTCAATACGGTCCTGTTTTTCAGCACCTACTTCAACTTCTATATTTCTTATTTCACCGTTTCTATGCACCTTGTGCGTAGATTCCACGTTCTCCCAACTCAATCCTAAATGATGCTTCCATCTTTCATTTGCAATGCCTTTATCAAGGGATGGTGTCAGGTGAAGACCACGTCCTGTCGATTTACCAGAGCTGCGAAATCTTTTGTACTCGAAAAACACAACGGGAGTTAAGACATGATGGTATCAGCCTTCAATATATCAGTTTCCCTGTCACAAGCTCCATGGATTAGTTTGATAATTAATTCATCAATAGCAACTAACACTTTCCCCAACCAATGGAAACACTCCATTTTTCGACCATTGCATAAAACTGGTGACCTCGATACAGCATCAAACTACAGGTCCATCCGTTTTTTTACCCGTCCTTTCCAAAATATTTGAGAAAGTAGTTACAAATCAACTGGCATCTCAACTGGACGATTCAAATCTATTTCATCGAAATCAATACTCCAATGGGAGGAAACACTAGCACTCAAGACGTTCTGCTCAATATCTCTGAAAAAAAAATATACTGACTGTAACACTTGCTAATACTTGATCTCTCTAAAGCAGGGGTCTTCAAACTACGGCCAGCGAGCCACATCCGGCCCGCCAAAAAAATTCCTGTGTGGTGGCCTTTAGAACTATGTTGCTATTCTGAAGGATTAAAATATTCGTCGGTGTTATGAATCTAAACATGGTGCAGATGTCAGACTAAAAGATGAGTTTAGAGAAGGAAATATTGAGTTTTATAAATGC
>JACJUY010000681.1:41600-52707 GCA_014220935.1 Platorchestia sp. MABIK
TAACTCGCACAACAAATTTTGGCTTTTCCCCGTTTAAATGTTTGGCAATAACTCAGGGAGAAAATAATACAGTGTTTAAAAGACAAATGCAAATCCCTTGATTACAAATTTTGCAAAAACTGCTGTGTGTAAATGTATTAATGTACATTCATATACATAAATGTTTGCATACACACACACACATGCACACAGATACTAGGATAAAAGCACGAAATTACAACTTTTGTATTCCTACTAAAAAAATTTAACACGAAGGCTATTAGTAGATAAGCATCTTATTAAACATGTATGGGTGATCACACAACAAAAATGAATTTTATTTTTGATATAAATGCTCTACATTAATAAATAGATATGGCAAGTTAGATAAGGTTAAGAGTTCCGAGTGAACAGAAAAAGAACGATATTTTTAGTTCAAATGCTAGGTGCTATTTTAATACACACACGAGTATACTGTAAATACATATATGCAAACATTTGCCTATATACATACACGTAGCACGCATACATGCACATATACATACGTGAGCATATGTTCAAATATACGCATACAGGCAATCAAATCATAATACATACGCATACTACAAAACTGTTATATAATGTGTTGAAATATAGGATAATGCACAAAGGAGATTGGTAATTACTTAGTCAGTATATTCTCTAGCTTACAATTATTGCCGAGACGCAAGATGACGACCTATTTTGGTTTTAAATTCTCTCAATGTTTAAGGGATTTTGATATTTTGGGGAAGTTTGTTCCACAGTAAGGCGCCTGATGGGGGCAGTGCCTTCTACTCAATGTCAGATGAACGATAGTCGACTAAGGCATTTTTCTTTCCATTCGGCTTTAGATTGGTATCTATTCAAATAACATAAAATAACATAAACGCACTATCCCAGCATTGCTCTGAGGAAGATTATACGAGGAGAATACGTATTGGGCTTTGTGCGTAAGGAACCTTTCTTGAATAGGAGTCAAGCCGAGTTTATTAAGGAGAGGTGTCACCTGATCGCTTCTTCTGAATTTACCGTTACATACCACATTGGCTGCTAAATTCATGTATTTTTGTGACTCGCTTTGAAGGTATTCAGGTAAATCTCCCTAAAACAGGCTGCAATAGGCAATGCGCGATAATACCAAAGATTGAATGGCCTGAATAAACTCAGTTTATTCGATTTCGCTCTTTCAGTGCTCGGAGACCATGAGCAATAGACAAGTTCGATTTTATGACGATGTCATCAAGTAGAAACGCCGGCCATGATCATTTGTCTCGGAGTTTGTGTTTTTCAAAGACGTTATAATAAAAACTCACCGCATTGACTATGACGATGTCGTAAAACTTATTACTCTGCCATATAATTTAGTCTCGGATTTTAGATTTTTCAAAGCGGATAACCACAGACGGTCCCCCCCTTCCTTCGCCTAACCACTTAAAAATTTTCAGTCAATATTATTTTCTTAAAACTTGATGAAAATAAAATTGAGTGGAAATTTTTTATCTTATGGAACTCAAATATTTCAAAATGAGAACCCATCTAATATTGCTAGCAAATACGTGACTGAAATATTTATTTCGGTTCAATTGTAAAATTTTATGATGCGGGAAAATGACGAATAAACATAAAAGCTTGGCAGCACTTTCGTTTTCGATCACATCAGACATAATGATGATAATTTTTTGTCAATTCAGCGAACAGAAAATGTATCACTGCACAATTCCCCAAATTTTCCAGACCCTGCCTGGGTCTGGGGATGCCTGGGGATGTAAGAGGCATTTGGTAGGACTCAGCTTGTTCCAATATCAAATTTAGAAATTCATTTTTTATTAACTAGACAGGTAGTTAGCTCATCGTGAAGAAAAACGTTAGGAATGTGAAAATAATTGTCATTGGAAGTTTTTCTAGCTCAAGTTCTCCTTTTCAGTAACACCTTAAATGGCTGAGGTTGATTCACTATGAACTTAGAAGGATCGGTTTCAGTGCTGAGAACCTGGCCCTCTGGAGCTTCAATGGTGAAGCGCTGCAATACGGCGGCCGTGAAGATGTACAGTTCCATACGGGCCAGGGACTCTCCCAGGCACTGTCGACGGCCTGATGTAGAGGTGGTATAAGGACTTTATGATGTACAGGATGTACAGGGACATATGATGTATAGGAGGTATAGGGACATATGATTTACAGGAGATAGAGGGACATATGGTATACAGGATGTACAGGGACGTATGATGTACAGGAGGTATAGAGACATATGATGTACAGGAGATTAAGGGACATTTGATGTACAAGAGATACCGGGACATATGATGAACAAGAGGTATAAAGGATAATTTATTCCAATCAATAAAGCCTGATACAAATCATCTTGTAAATTGGTTTCTCAAATGTCTCATAACTAACAGCAGGTATATAATATATACGAGATAAACTGTACGGTTGTCCAGTGTTCTTATAAAACCAATGAAATGTAAGAAAAACAGTCCCGTCATATCCTCCTACACGCGTGAACCGATTACTGTTTCATGTTTAGACGAACAAACTAGCGTCTGTACACGAAGTTAACTGTACGACTGATACTCTTTTTACATATAATATTTTCTCGATTCCGTACAGATGAGCAGGTAGTAGTAATGAAAGTGATGATTGTGTTCATGCCCTGGTGATAGCAATTAATTCTTGCATTTTTCGATCCATAAACCTCCTCTTCCTCCTCAGCTATCCTGGTAAGTGCTTAATTAATGCCTAATAGTCATAAAGTATCAGTAGTGGCCTGATAATGTTTCAGCTTCAGCGTTATATTCACTATAAGGAGCTAATAAAGTTGATGCATTTAAACTTTCTTCATCGCAAGCTTGGCTTGCATGTGCGGCATCTACAGCAGTTGTTTGCAATGATGAAGAGGATACAGTCTTTTAGCTCGTCGAACTTATGAGCCAGTAAGCATTCTGATCAACGTAAATTTTTAACTTATCGAAATTATTTTAGTTATAACATCTGTTACTGGGACCTTTCTTGCAGTCTCATCATTGTAGGTGACTGAGATGTAATTGTATCAAGATAAACAGTAAAACTAGATATAAGGCCTTGACAATTGAGGTCTGTCACACTCACTGAGTTGAGAACACAGAAGTTTTTCCAATGATGGTTTTGGCTCAACTCAATTAGCCTTTGCTATTTTCTAAACAAATTAATTTTCATGGAAAAAGGCAAAGAAGAGAGGAAGAGCAAAGAAGCCTGTTCACGTTCCAACGCTTTAGATTATTCCGATTCCTTTTCTACCTCGGGAAATTTTAACAAACCGTTCAAAAATAATTCAGATCCAATTTCTGCTTTTTAATGCATTTTTTCCTATGACACTATGGGCTCTGTTTCAACGAAACGAAAACAGCCGTCATCAAGTACGTATGGCCTAGCAAAACAAGAAAGTAGGAAAAATGAGGCAGAATATAAGTTTTTCAGGATAAACCACTCACCGACTGAAAATGGCAGAAAGTTATCCTGTTTTCCACTGAGCCTCCCATTTTCATCAAGGAAGTGCTCCGGATGCAGTTGATCAGGACACTCCCACGCCGCTGCATCTCGATGGCAAATTTCTGTGCAGGCCATCACCAGCGTGTCTTGCACAGTGTTCTTCTCTTGTCATATCGTTGCATACAAACATGAATGATATGATTACTTTAATTTTATTTTTTTCACCATCTATTCATTGGTATTTAATAAGCGATGTTGTTTCAGGTGTAGCATTTTATACGAAGCATAGAAATGAAACCTTTGTGCGGTATAACAGGTAATGGATTATAGACTACTGCTGATTGAAGCTTTAGCTCCTTAATGTAATTTTGAGGGTATGATTCTACGCTCTATCCTGACTGAAGGTGCGAATCTGAGATTATATTAGTAATTTAGTTTTGTGGTAATGAGAAAAAAATTAATTTGATCTCTTACCTCGTTAGCTCCAGGCGGTGCTACATGTATACATTGCATAAAGTATACCCATACTCATACCTTCTAAATTGAACCCAATACATAAGGCTTGAACGGAAGATAAACTATTAACGTTCTCCAATAGTTAATACTTAGCGATAGATAAAGTTAACTCAAACAGTTTCTAAACTTTCATACTAATTAATGTCATAAAATCAAGCATCTCGAAATCCGGCTGGCTATCTAACTTTGAAACTTTTCGAACACAGAGCTTTAGACTAAAAGGAAAATCAAAAGTAAATAACAATTCCATTTACGCGCTAGTAAGGAAATGTATAATCAAGGTACGAAAGAGAAAAAAATGTCTCACTTTTGGGATATTGTAGCCTTCAAAGGAAACATTCGCGGTTGCTCTGTGTATGATTGAAGTAGGCACCACAGAGCTGAGCCGCATAGTGTCGAGAATCACGGCATCCAAATATTGCAGCCTGCGCAACAGCAAAGCAACATTTAACGAAGGTTGAGTATACAGCAAATTAGGAATTCGTACATTCAGCCAGAGACGTACATTTTTTTGATAAGAAGTGGTGGGGCCTCAGAATTGACGTAACTGTGTATGAAATCTGGATAATTTTTGAGGACGATAACCACAAAGTACACACAAATCTGATCAACGTAGTGAGAAAAACTTATTTAACGATTTTCCGCGAATGTGGCGTCAGCGTATGGTCAAACGTGAGTGACGTCAGTTCTTTAATGCACCCGATCTTATGTACTGCTCATGAAGGTGTGATGAACCTGGTCTCCAAAATGCGAATTTAAATCCATAATTTACTCTCAAAATTGGGGAAAAATTAAAGGCAGAATTGGCCTCTGCTGGTTAATATCAAATCCCAACAGTCAGCAATGAGAACAAGGCAGGCAAGCAAGTAGTGCAGATTTGGAATTAGTATAGCATGAATGTGAATTCTTTTTGTAGAGACAAAGCTGATTCGGCTGCAAGTATTCACAATAAAAATGAATATTTCATTTTTCTGCCTCCCGCACCAACACTCCAACGAAAAATTAATTTCTAAAGCTTAGGATCGCTGTTTATTTAACAAATCCTTCATTTCCACCAATTGCAAAATGACACTTTTCTGTGCTTAGATTTTGTATTCCACTCTAATACGAATTTCTATCTCACAGACAAAAATCTCACAGATCACGTAACTGAAAACAAAATTCATTTACTTCACAGTAAAAGCCAACCACCAAAAAACTTGTTCGTAATAAAAAAACGACGAAGAATTTTGCAATTACCATCATCTTCACAAATTTGGTGAACATCGGATAAAAATAAAATGAACATTTCATTGTTCTCCTTTTCATTTTATGCGTGAGATTCCATCCAGATCGACCTATTAAGAGTATAATCAGGTTAAATTCAGACATAGTCTAATAATTAAATTTTTTTCATAGATCTCGACACTATTAAAAAAACAGTAATTTTCTCCTCAAGATGTACAATTTAATTTGAAATACGGAAATGCTTTTAAAATCACACAATCATCAAAATTTTTAAATACAAAAATTGATCAGCAGCACCTGCAACAACTTACTGATCCCTGTCGGCAAGAGTCGGCAGCTTATCTTTGGGTACAGTTTCATCTAGGATCGTGTGAATTTTTGCCTGAATCTGAAAACAATTAAATAGAAATGCTGAAAATAGAAACGAAAAAAATTCATTTCTGAGACATTCCCAGAAATTTGATTACAAATCAAAAAAGCGTATCAATAATTGCTGCATAATTTTTCAAGTTTTCAAAAAGGTCTCACACTTGAACGCAGGTATCAGTTTACGTCGTCCTTTGCACTGGTTGCCTTTCATATATCAAATTAACAATTTTCACTCAACATGCCCCCTGAGGTAAGTATTGAGAACGTCCAAGCATTGAATTTTTAACATTTTTTCACGGAACAAAAGTACGTTAATAGTATTGAAGCAATTATGACCTAAGCTCAAATTTTGAAAATTAATTGAATACAAATGCATCATTCAATTAATCCTTTGAAGCGTTTGGAAACTAATCATGAACCACCAATTGGTCCACGTTTGGTAACGCTCTTCAAATAAATAGGGTTCATGAGACTCCGCTTGATTATGTTCTACTTAAAAATCGTTTTGATGAATGAATTGAAACTCAGCTCGTGGAGCAAACAAGTATCATACAATGCCGTACGTATCTGAAAACTTACAGTGGAGTTTCTTTTATTTATGCAGCTGGAGTTTCGATTAAACTCCTCTTATTTCTTTGGGAGCCATTCAGTTATTGCTCTTACGATGTCAATAATTATATTATTTCTTCAAAAGACCTTCAAGATCTCCACATTATCATAGCTTATAACATATTATCAGTACATCATCATATATTATCATTACTCTTACGTACGTCATTTTATAATTACTGATAAAAACAACATAATACTCACGTCCGGATAAAGGATCATGTACAACACGAACCAGCGAATGGTCGTCGCGACAGTCTCAGATCCGGCAGAAAGCAAGTCGGACATGTTGGCGATTAGCTCTTTTGCTGAAATATCATAATATTTGTCAGTAATTGTGTTCCTCTGAACTTTAGTGAAGGAAAAGTTGAGTAATTATGTTATTTTAAGTATATGATCAATTTTTGGAAAGTATGGTCAATGTTATACCTTCAGGTTTCACTCATTTATTTTCGATGCTCTCATTTTACACGGTGAGATTTACGCTGATGATATTCCGTTAGACAGTTATGATGAAATTTAATGTGCAACAATTTTGTATCAAATTCTACGAATTACTTTCATATCGTAATTAATAATATGTTTTTATTCTGTGTCTGTCTCACGCTGGCAGGAGGCTTGAATTGGGTGTATCTAATATGAATTAAGAATGGCAGATGGACATGAGAAACATTTTGGTCTTAGCTGGGTATACGTTAACGAGCAAGAGACAGAAGATGGACCGAATTTTGCGAGAGCGTTGTAGAAAGCCAACCGCAGGCGGGCTCATCCACTTCGGACTGGCCGCATAAAACTAGGCATACATGATCGTCAATCATAAATTTATAGGAGAGAAAACTAACTCTCGTTCCTTCTCGACCTTTTTGATTCACTAAGGCACACCGGACAAACCCGGAGCGACAGCTCAAAGATGCCCCACCCCTTCCTCTCCCACCCCCCTTGTTGGTCGTAACACCGTTTAGTCTCTGAGTCTCTGCAGAGAAGAACATTAAGGAGTCACTTGCACTAAGAGGCGAAGGATATCGGACGGAGCAAGCATGCTGTTTGTCACGCAAGTTCTGGTCGCGAGCTAGTGAGGACTTGCTCAAAGACAGACAGGTGTCACTTCAAGCTTTGAGAGTGAGACGATGAACCAAAGACGTGGATATTGAGGAACAGAAATCAAAAGCTTTGATTTCCAGTTCCGTTGTTCAGGGGTTTGTTTTTCAGATCTGTTATCGAGGGCTAAGTCTCCAGGGGTCTGGTTTCAACATTGTAGTGGTCAAGCGCGAGTCAGATAGCGGGTTGTCAATATCGTAACGCGTTGCGAAAGACGCTGTCGTTTGTTGAGATTGTTTTGGGTTGTGTGTCCGGTGCCAAGCGCGTGCTCGCTCTCCGCATCCGTACTTGCCTCTCACACCAGCAAACTATTGAGTATCTTTTGTTGGTGCGTCTTCTACCCGCACGAACCATACAGAAACACGCGCCTAGAACACGCGCTCGGTCAGCGCTACCAAAGTGTCGTTTGACAGAGGAAGCAGGGGTTGGACGTAAGGGCTAGCGTAAATGGGCCAACGTCACCCGAAATTTATACGATCTCTAAAAATCATAATCACGACCTTTCATTTCATTTTGGCAGCGACCTTTTATTTTACTATTAAACTTTATGACTTTGCATAAACGTAAGAAAACATCTGATGTACAGAATCTTTTTAAATGAACTAGCAGCTACTTACGCTGTCCTTCAAGATTGTTTGGTTAAAGAGAAGAATTCCTTTTCAGGCAGTCACTGCTACATTTTTACAGAAAATGATGTATGAAAACGATAATACTCATTTCAGAGTATATCTCTTCCGAACTTTATGGAAATACTTTATGAAACAAAATTAGCAAACCAATCTCATCATTTAATGTTTGTGTTATATTTTCTTAATGGATATACTTTAAAATTGAAAATATTTGCTTGAATATAGTGCTCTTTTATTGTGCTAGGTTAGTTAATGTACTTTTCAATGTGAAACAATAAAATCGAATCAGTGATTTATGGATTAAAGATTTATATATTAAAGATAAATAAATTGATGAAGACGGAATTAAATATCTTGCTCACCATCTTTGTCGAGTAAGAAGCCAGTCGAGTCCCGCTCTGGATGCTGCAGAGCAAAGTGGTCAATGATGTCCCGAGGGTTGTCTGGATCCAGAGTTTTCAGGTGTTCTCGAATGAGGTCCTGGAAAAAATTGATCTGAATATTGTTCGAATAACATCATGAACTATAACTTATCGCTATGCAATTAATAACTTCAAATTAGCTGCTAAAATTTGAATTGACAAAATCAGGGGCTTTCAATCATAAAAAGGATAATGCAATATTTCACAAAGTACTGCAATACTAAAATGAAACGCTTTCGAGAACACATTCAACTGATGACACTTCACCGTTCAAAACCTGGGTCATAGTTCCAATGAAATTTTATCTGGGTGATTTATTTTGAAGAGCAGAAAATTCCCAAATTTGATGACCGCTGCATTATCATTTAACTGAATTCGTACAACATTGTCTTATCGGTCGCTTACAACCTTATGAACTTCTAGGATTTGACGAGGAAAATGTAGGCTAACTTGAATGATTGAATTGAGTACAACTTTAAGTAACAATTTCCTTCCCGAAAACTATCCACTTTGAATGAACTGCTTTTTTATTTAGAAGGATAAGTTAAAAAAACGAAGAATGGGGAAAGACCTAGTACGTTGTAACGATGTATCCTTTATGAAAAAGAGTTGTTATAATTCTATTCTAATATAAGTTAAGAGGCCCAGTGAAACATTAGGCTATCTATACTCCTTATCACTTGAAAAAAATTTTGTTTTGAAATTCGCATGAAAATCTCCCACAACGAAACTGAAATTGAACTTCTTAGTGATCGTAAATATTTTAAATGTACTGCATCATGATATACTTCAACCAGTCTTTAATTATACCCTTTTAGTGAAATTTTATTTAGTTTATTTAAAATGATATTGTTTTGATGGACTGTTACCTACTGACGAAAACTGACAAATGTTTTTTATGTAGAACTCATCACGTACAAAATAACTACCTCGGACAATTTATGAATTTCCGTTACGTAGTTGAAACCAACATCTAATTTGAACACTTTATTCAAAACAAATGTTGGAAGAATATCCCAGAGCACCGGGAATATTTCCAGAATCAGAAGATTTCCTTGAATGAAGTCCACTAGTTTGATGAGAGTCTGGAAGTAGTGAAGACCCTCTTCGTCATCAATTTCGTAACGCCTGCCTGAAAAATCATTGTAGTTCCTGTTACAATGAATTCAGTAAAAAAGTTTCTATGAGGCTGTGCCCCACGTTACAAACTCGTATTCATTTTTACTGTCATTAAATTTTTCCTTGCCTACTAATCATTTTTTCTCTCAATCAGTTGTAATTGGATAAAAAGTACTTTTTTCATGAGAGTCAATAATTTACCGGAATGGAATATCATGTGATGATTAGCAAATGACACCATTATGAAATGTAGATTTAAGAATATTTTTAAGAATTAATTTTTTGGTGATCTGAAACGTCCATTCTTAGTTCTGCCCATCATCTTGATCGCATTGCAAATAATATCTAGCTGTAGATCTCAAACGTCGTCATTTATCTAGAAGCACGAACATTTAGCGATTGTTTAGTACGCGTGGTGTGTGACTGTTCAAACGGTACCTAGTATGCTTTTTGATCAGTAACAGTAAGCGGTTTCTGGGTGAAAATATTGCGCTCTTAACTCATGAGATTCATATGCGCTCTTAACTCATGAGTATAATACATTCAATCTGCGAATTTTTTTAAACATTTAACATTCTTCAAATTATTGCTTTAAAGGTAGTTTGATATTTTACTCTCTTTTACGCCGCTGAAGGTGAGCGTAGTAAAATGTCGTCTCGAAATTCAGACAGTGCCTTTAATGAAAATTAGTCGTATATATATGTTTGCATGGTGAGAGCTCTAATTGAAGTTTTTTCTTAGTGAGGCTAGGTACTATAATGCTTTAATTCTATGTCAGTAATCAATTGAGAATTTTTTGAGCTATTATTCCCCTGACAACAACCTTACAACTAGAGCCTAGTGCTTTAGCACTTTCAATTCTAATTTATTAATACACTAAGGATATTTTTTGGTGTATGAGAACCTTTGTGACAAATTTCTTGCTACTAAAACTACAGTAATTGTTATATTACTCTCAATCTCAATTCATCAACACAATGCAGGATTCTTTTCTGCTTTTCTAATTCATCTGACTATATTCTCACTTGCAGTCATCTGCCGAATGACGTTCCCAGCTGTGAGGTTGATGATGGCGTCCAGGGCGACAGGCTCGTTAGTACAAGACTTCTCAAGATGGTCGACCAACATGGCCGCCTCGTCCTGAATGGAACCTTCGAGTGATGTCTTGCCCATCCCGAGTTTTCCGAGGTGATGCAGGAGAAATGAGCGATTCTCAATCCAAATACTACCTTCTGAATTAACGACACCTGTAGTGATGATGGATCTAGTTTAGGCATTTTATTGGACCAAAATTCGCCGATTCTCAATGTTCTCTTTTATGTTCAAATTTCAGCACTTCAAACTTTATATGCGCGCCTTTTTATAATTTAAACCGCGTCTGCAGATATTTCAGTTAGGCGTTAGCAACTGTGGATTTCAGCTCCACGTGCATACCATCGTCTCATGTAGTTAATATTCAAGTAAGAATTAAACTATATTATTTCAAGCTACTCAAATTGCTTGACTCTTGGTTAGCAACACTCTGCTTGTATTCCAATCTCATATTATTCATCGACTCTAAGCTTGAAATTCCATTTATTTCGAGCATAAACGTATGGTATCGTTTATATATGGATAGATACCAGCCATTAGAAAATGTATGACTTTCAT
>JACJUY010000681.1:56976-73614 GCA_014220935.1 Platorchestia sp. MABIK
GTCTTGGTAGTTTTCTCGCAAGCCCCGACATTTGCTCATGCTATTTCTGATTTTCAATTTCACCAAATTTATTACTCTAAATTTATTACTCTATATCCATCACTCGAAATTTATTACTCCAAATTTATTACTCTAAATTTATTCCTCTGAATTTATTACCATAAATTTATTACTCTAAATGTATTGCTCTAAATTTATTACTCTAAATTTATTACTCTAAATTTATTACTCTAAATTTATTACTCCAAATTTATTACTCTAAATTTATTACTCTAAATTTATTACTCAAGTCGCTTATTTGTGCGCACTTTCTCAAACATTGATTTTATGGCTCATTTAGCCATATGTTTGTTTGCTCCTATGTTTTCAATTCTTCTCGCTTTCGTTGCGAGTTGACCTCAACTTCAGTTTAAAGTAGCAACTAATTTCGTATACCTCTAATAAATGTTAACTGTGCATGCTGTTTCATGATACAAAGTAATTATAAGGAAAACAGCATAAGTGTTTTGGTGAACCGCATAGTTTGATTTAGACATGAATGAATTAATATTATTTTTCCGGCTACCATAAATTGTATTGAAATATTGTTGTAAAATTTTGTTCTCAATTAAAGCACATTGTTAACAAGAAGAATATTGAACCCTATTTCATTTTTATTGTAGACAGTGACGCTGTTGTTTGCAGATAGTTAATTTTTCATTAGGCAAGACCATTATATTAAGTATGTTCATTTCACGATTTTATCTGTTTTGCACGGCTTGCCAAAATCTAACTACACGCTGAAATATAAGTGATCGTAATAAATACAGCTGCAGCATTTGAGACACTTTTGCTTTTGAATTGTGAAGTAGAGTTAAACGAGTCAAATCATTTGACTACTAAATTTGTTCGAATTTTCGTAATACATTTTAAATTGAAAAGCTGTTTACCGTTGCAGTCCGTAAAATTTTGCTTTATAATAATGTCCTCAATTATCATTTAAAAAAATTTTTAGATCACGAGACAGCTATGATGATGCTAACGCTTTAGGGGGGAGACGCGAGAAGAATTAACTTGGCGGTATTCCTCAATCGTGCGAGATGCATTCAACTCATACCATACACGTATAATGCTGTAGTTAATTAATGTCGTTTCAATAAACAATAAAAACTAATGTTTATCACGTTTCTTGCGTACACACCCACCGGTGAGCCACTGAAGGGATTTTCATAATGCTGCTGACCGACCTGCGGTCACCAACTCGATTTTTATAAATACTTAATGGAAGCTAAATGAACGAACGATCCGGTTAATTGGTGTTTGCTTTTTTCAAAATTGCTGACAACTGACTTAAATTTAAATTGAATATAGAACTTCAGTTTGAACCAACGCAGGAAACATCTAAACGTTCACAGATTGAACAGAGTTTTCACGCCACTCGCGTTGTCAATAATTTGAACATGAAGCCATACTGTCAGGCAATAAATTCTACATCGATCTATTAGTTCTTTGAAATGCCTACACTAACTAATAACTGTAGGACAAAGATTGAATATGTCTTTCTATTATTTACTTGAATGCGCTGACGGAATCCAATGTTCTTGATTGTAGCATATTGGTAAAATGAAGTGCAAAAAAAAACAATTTCATTTTTAAGGTAGCTTTGTAGGATTAAGTTAAGTAGATTAGGTAAGGTTGGGTTAGGTAATGTGCAGAACGTGTTCTTAGATAATACCACTGTAAATATATGATGCACCATAGAACTCTGCCACGACTCCGCCTAGCATTGGTAGTTTCATAATATTTTATCAGCAGCCGGAGATACGCTCGTTCAGAAATTCCTTGCTGTTATTTTCAGTGCACCACAGAACTTAGCTACGCCTCAGCCTAGCACTGGCCGTACTATAATTATAAACAGCTGGAGATACGCACGTTCAAAATTCCTTGTTCATAAATTCCACGTTGTTTTCAGGTTTCCACGCCCCTACCATGTCGTGGCCGGTGGCGGGCAGCCTGATGCTGGAGCCCACCGAGAGCGAGGACAAGATGGAACTCGACCGCTACTGCACCGCCATGATAAGTGAGTAACGAGTGGCCTCATCTCAGAGCTACCTCCTTAAATTTCATTTGCCTTATTTTTAAAGCCAAGGGCATCAAGTGAGCAACAAGACATAAGTGAGTATAAGTAACAAGACATCGTACAAGTAATCTCGTCTCAGAGCTACCGTCTTTAATTTCACTTGCGTTCATTTTTAAAACCAAGGGCATTCAAGCGACGCTCTTTATGCGCAGATTGTTTTGCACGTTTATTGTGTTGCAAAAACACATTCAAAATCGAAAGCATAAATTTGCAATCAAATGATGGGCCAAATGCTCTTTCGCACACGGTGTAGAATATGCACTCTACATTTCAATAAAAATAGCAATGTAAAAACTGTGTTGCTATGCATGTTTACCTCGTAACCAGTATTCTCTAATATGCCATGGTCTGCTCCTATTTTTTTTTGGTTCTGTGATGCTGAAACTCATTTTGCTTAATTTCTTGTTTTAAATTTACGGTGGTACAGAAAACAATCCAACATAACGTTTTATCGAGATCCACAAAATAAAGTATGATAAATTGTTTTTTACATGCACATCTTCGTATGTTGAACTACAGAATTATTTGGTTATGGATGTCTTTTCAATGAATGCTTCATTAAATTTACCTTACTTTAACTTGCTTGAGTGTTAATTTATTAGCTGAAGAAAAATTACTATTTAGTTTGATTGCTAAGTCAGTTGCCTGAAATTTATTCAAGTTCCGTAACTGAATTCAGCTTTTTGAGCAAACAATTAGTACAAATTATGAGTCTAACATGAGTAATAATATATGAATCAAAGATTCTTACGTTATATTCGTGTATTCATTAATGATTAAGTGTAATGTGGTGGCATTACAACTAGAAATCTGAATCACGTTAAATCTAATGAGTTTAGATTTTCATGTTCACCTGCTGAATTTTTGGGCGATGGCGTGAAAACGTGAGCCATTACGTCCAGATTATGAATTTCAATCAAGCAACCCCTGAGTTAGCTAGCCTCAGGCGTCACTCACACTCAAGTAATCGTCGGCCGGCTTCAAAAGCCACTAGAGCTAGGTTAGGGTAGGCTAGGTTATGTTTGGTTAGGTTAGCGAGTATGGCTTGTCATCCAACAAAAGGTGAATAAATTGCGGTATTATGCGGGGATGAAAAGGCACGAAAATTTTCATCTTTTCATTACTTCAACCTTTCGTCGCCGTAGTAGTACACCAGGTCTTCCCAGTAATAGCTTTGAGCGCTGCTGAATAATTTTTTTATTTGTTTCCAGGGGAATGCCAAGCAAAAAATTCTTCTTACTAATGGTCTCAGAACATTGAAACTTGTAAAAATGGATACACTTCTGTATTTTTTAAAATAGAAGGGGCGTTAACTCGGGTCATTTTGTCCATTTATGTAGAAAAGAAACGGCAAATAATGTAAAAAGAACGATACATCGAAAGTGCGATTTTTCGTAAAGTTATTAAAATTAGACAAACTCGGATGTCGTATTGAATTCAGCATAATGTTAAGTTTGAAGACACTAAGATACTATGCAATATTCCCATCAGAAAGAATTAAAATTATTTTGTTTGATCTTTTCCTTGAATTTGTGATTTTTCTAAGTGTAAATCAAAATTTGAGTGACTCATCATAAACGCAAAGTTTTCAGGATGAGAATTTTGAAAAAGACTTCATTATTATCTACATCAAAACTATAAAATTGAGATTGTCTTGCAAGTTTGAAAAGTGAGCTTTAAACCAAAGCGACCTCAGGAATATAGTTACCTCAACCGAAACCTGCATGTATTGCGTTCTCCAGTCTCTCTTGCCCTAACAGAATGCAGTGAATATTTATAATTTTGTGAGCGTGTGTAGATTTAATATTTGCTTCGATGTGCGAATTTTATTCCTGCTCGAAAATTTGATCATTTTAGGATGTTAGTCACCTACGCTTCACTCGTTGTCTTCCAAATAGCATTTCCCAAATGGAAACGTGAGGTCCCGAGCTGGAGGCCACGCAGGCCTTTTTAGTTGAAACTGAATGTGTTTTTCGTTTTGTTACGCACTGTTTTTTCAGTTCACTGCCATCCTGCTTTTCAGACCTTACTCCTCACCTCAACTTTTATCCCATTTCGAAAACTTTATCCTCACCTTACTCTATTTACGCGCGGGTACTCACACTGTGTGTGGGAACACAAGTTATGCATAAATTCCCCAGTCTCTCAAGTTCATACTTAATGGTGCCTTACTCATTCCTCTCTTTGGACTATTTATAATGTGAATAGGAAGGTTCAAACAAGATTAATTAATCTCTTTCGTTCCAGATTGGGGTTTCATGCAGAAATCAGTGAGCTGATTTTTTTAAATACAGGTTAAAGACTCTTGAAATCATCAAAACTCGACCTAGAAATAATTGTCATTTAGGAGTTTCCTTTTGTTACTTTCCATACATTTCTGCTCTTTGATTGAGAGGTTTTGACTACTTTCAATTATCGCTCAATGTTCCTATGGTAGGCTTTTGAAAATCCGAGTGTAATGTTAGCTAATTTTTACCAATGATTTTGACTTCTGGAACGAGGAATTTTTTTGTCTGAAACGAGTTCTCTTCAACCTGTTTAAATCTAGACAAATATCCGTTTTATGAATAAAAGAGCAAAGAAAGTTGCTTTTAAATTTAACATTCTTATTAAGACAGTCTATTACTAAAAGAAGAACGTTTCGACCCGTAAGGTCATATTCAACTTCTGACCTTACGGGTCGCAACGTTCTTCTTTTAGTATTAGACTGTCTTAATAAGAATGTTAAATTTAAAAGCTACTTTCTTTGCTCTTTTATTCATAATTAGGATTTGCAAGAAGCAAAACAGTGTTTATCAATATCCGTCTTTATATATGCCCATCTTTTAATTTTGGAAACATTTCAGACATCAGGGAGGAAATAGCAGCCATAGAGAGGGGAGACATGGACCCCCGAGACAACCCCCTGGTCAACGCCCCTCACACGCTAGCCATGGTCACGGAGAACGAGTGGACCCATCCCTACAGCAGGCGACAGGCCGCATTCCCTGCAGTGAGTCACCGACTTCCTAAATGCGTTGCTCTTGCCATTTGCTTTCATTATCTTTTCTGTCTCATTGTACCCGATTAGTAACGCTATTAATGGTTATTTTCTTCCATCATCCTTTTGTTGTCTAATAGTCGTCCCGTTAAGACGCTATTTACATAGGGTGGCGCATAAGTAAAGCACCCTTTTAAAAAATTAATTACAAATAAACTATGAAAGCTATAACGATAGGTTAATTGCAAACGATAGAGGAACTCTTAAAGTGTATTTACATGTCGTATCCTGTCTACAGATACCCAGTGTATATTGCGGTAATAAATCTTTACAATTTACCTTCAAAAGGGTGCGTTACTTATGCGTCACCATTTAGTTCTCTTTCCCCCGTTTGAAATCATCGAGGCTTGCAATTTTCACACGGGGAATTTGCGGTTCATCGTTGATGATAAAGTTGCTGACGAGAAGGACTCTGGCTTCTCTTCACTTTTTTCATCTCCATTACCACAAATAATCTTCCACGAGCACATTACCCGTTCACGTTCGTTGCCAAGTAGATATGTATCCTTAACGCGATTATTCACTCCAATTCAAATTTAGCCATGTGTTCCTACCATTATAATAATAGTTTCTTTTCCAATTTCTCGACCTTACGAAATTTTTCCAGTTCATCACGCGTTAAAGTATTGTGACTGCAAATTTAATCTGTATTTTTCAGCCTGATGATGATGTAAGAACGTCGAAACGTTGCTTTTTATAAATAGTGATATTGAATTTTAGGGAGTGTTTTAGTAAAGATGATCAGTGATTTTCTACGTCTTTAAACGCATTATAATTATAGTAGATCTAAGATCGAAACTCGTCTAATAACTGGAATTAGGAAACTACCAGAGTTAAAATCTCGCGCGGTAATCAACCAAAATTTCCTTTACTTTCTTGGTGTGTGCTGCACTGCATTTGCTTGTTCCCGAATGAATCTCAATATTCCTCAAGTGAATAAGAAATAATTCCTTGACTTGAAATCAGGGAGTGCTTTATATTGTTAGGGGGCTAGGGTTATTATTGATCATTCAGAATTGAAAGGTAAGTTGTAAATCTTTTATCGTCTTCCAGATACATACTGCTGTGACACTCGAAATAAATAACTGGTCCTTGTACGTTTACACGTGGTCAATTTGTGTTTTTTCATGTGTACAGGGTAGTGATTCAAATAGCTAAACCATGGCAATTTTCGACGTAGGATACTGGAGGGATGTTGTTTGCGACTCTAGTTTAAATAGAATGAATTTGGGTTCGTGCTTGCTCGCCTCATATAAGATATAGCGCCGAATGCAAGGCAAATTCAGATGCAGGACATGTACCAGACAGGCAGAAAAGTTTTAGATTTTAAAAAATAGCAATTCATTAGAACATACGTGGAATCATTTCTAAGCACACAGAGTCTACGTGTTGTGTTCGTATTGACAAGACGCTTTTCATTTTTTTCTTGTAAAATAAATAAATAAATTTGAATTCGCCTAACAGCGATCTTCCAAAAAGTACGCTTGATAAGTTCTTTTCAGTCAATTGTCATCAATACAATTTACAATTTTTACTTCTACAACTTTTGTGTTAGAATTCACAATTTTTCGTGTTGCGCAGGACTATCTACGAGCGGCACCAGAGAGCAAGCAATGGCCCTCGGTATCACGCATTGACGACCAGTTCGGAGATCGCAACCTCGTCTGCACGTGCCCTCCTATGAGTGCCTACGCTGAAAACTAGACGCTAGAATGCTTCAAGCAACGCAGAGCGACTGAATTAGCAGTCAAGCCGGTTAGGGAAGTGGCTTGGTAGTACAACCATTGCGTAGGCACGATAGTACCTACCGTTCCAATCAAAAGTCGTTCTACCGTTAAAGCTAGAACACTGCCACGTATTTGTGGCCGTCGATTTAAGTCAATATTTACCGTATATCAATGCAGGGTAACGGTGGTTATACTGCAACAACATGTCCACCTCTATTACTTTACACCTCTGAGTAACTAGAACGTGACCCCTAATATGTACCTAACTGCTTTTCACCCACAATACCTTTTGGTGATACAATACTCGTAATTATACTGGAATGGAATTGACCTACTTTTAAAAATCCCATTTCTTTAGAGGTTAAAAGTTAAAATTTTTGTTTACGAGGCTTTTATATGCGTACCTTATTTTTGAGTACTGTGTTCCACTTGTTACCCTGAGATTGTTCCATCATGATTTTCGTTGTGGTTATTTGTTATAGTGTGCAAGGGTCAAATAACCTTAGTGTAATTAAGTGCGCCTTATGGTGCACATCTCGTTGAAGAGATTTTATTGTTAATTTGCTTAACAAAGTTTGAGTCAGCCATGTGAGAAAGTTTTTCTTTGTTGCGCGAGGTGGGAAAAATTGTCGACATGCCATTGTAAAGCATAGAACTCTAAATATTTTAGAAATATTTAGGAGTAAGGGTCGCTACTTTTGACTCATGAGATGCCTAAATGATTACCGTAGGATATTTTAATCATATGGAATAAATAATTTGGTGAATATTTTGTGCATTCATTTCCAACTGACCATAAATTTATTCCTGGCTGCGGCCATACGTTCGTCACGGACCTGATACAAGTATTAGTTTTAATGCAAACTTGGTCCTGCGTTCAGAAACGACGTAACACAATTTAAAATCTGCTCTCAGTGTTTTCTAAACAATCCTAATTTGTTAACTGAGTTTTGATGAAGAGTAGAAATTGGTGCAAATAAGTTACCTTTGTTCCGCTTCGTACGGGTTATTATATATGTGTATTTTCTCCTGCCTACGGAATCGATTTTCGCGCATATTTATGGCTTTCTTCATGCCTGTCAGGGTATTCAGAAAATCCAAAAAAATGTTTTCCATTCAGCCTAAGCTCTCACTCTTTGACATCAAAATGAAGAAAAAATTATTCAAAATTATGATATTTATAGATCACAGATCGAACTCTTCATTTTACATTATTCAAAATAACTCGTCCAGGAAGAAAATTTCAAAAGAGCATAATTGTTTTAAAACTTCAACCGATGTGAGATATGTTGTTTAATTGTGGGACGTTCAGTTAGCCGATTTTCATTAACTTTGAGATTCAAAATGAAGCAATTCTTAGACAGTAGGGGAATTTGGTTCACATTTTTGGAAAGAGCACGTCAGAATAAATAAAACTTCAAGCGCGCGTCGTTTTGTCAAATTTTAGCCCAGGACGATTCGGAAAAATGAACATATCTACAACAAAAGTAATGATGCAACTATGCACAAAAAAGTGATACTTCAAAATTCTGTGGGCAGAAAATATTGGATAATTTATTAATGAAATTAGGATTTCATTCAAAACAAGCTCAGCAAGCGAGAGTTGATGAGAGTTTCATTTAACACTTTGACTGCGACGTGCGCCACCGGTGGTACACGGAGGTAATTTTCTTAATGCTACTGATCGACCAATAGTCGCAAATTCTATTTTCAAAAATACTTAATGAAAGCTATATGAAGGCATGATCCAGTTCATGTTTGGCATTTTCAAAATAGTTTACTACAATTGACTTCAAATTTGAGTTTGGCATTGAACTTAATATTTAGTAGTCGCAGTCAAAGTGTTAAGAAAGAAAAAATAGAATGTAAACAATTATTCTCTGGAATTTTTCAGTATCGCAAACTCTTACTCTAGTCCCAGCCTGTTTTAAATATTCATGTCGAATATTCATGGGCCGAAAATATTAGTTCTCTGAAATGCCTATACTAACTAATAACTGTAGGACAAAGATTGAATATGTCCTTCTATTATTTACTTGAGTGCGCTGACTGAATCCTTTGTTCTTGATTGAAGCATATTGGCAAAATAAAGTATAAAAAGCCCAATTTCATTTTAAGGATAGCTTTGTACGATTAAGTTAAGTAGATTGGGTAAAGTTGGGTTAGCTTCCTCCCATGACGGGCTTCGGCTCATGTTGTCCATAAAAATTGAATGAACATTTACGGAAGGTAATTTTATAAAATTACTTTCACACCGTTTTGTCTCGACTGTTCTGCACATGTTTGACTAGATTTATGACTCTCGGCATCAGCTTGCGTAAATCAGTTTGAAAACTCGATTTATTCCTGATGAACTCCCCTTTTACTTTATTTCATGGTGCGAAGCCCCGTCTGTAAGCAATACGTGAGATTTCATGGATTGAAAATGGCGAGAGTGGGATGTAATTGTCCCATCCCTTACGTGTGCCGTGCAGCTAGTAATGCAAAAGAGTGGAAACAGAAAGAATCGCTAGTACACACTGGCTTACCATGCTTGCTTTCACTGAAATACTAACACCGGTGACATCAAGCGTCTACAGAGTGCATTAGTAAACTTCATTTATTGGCAAACTTTAACGTCTCTCAAACGTCATCCTGGGAAACTTGTTCGTAAATAAAATTTAATCTTGTTCTAAAAGAAACAGCGTCAAAAACGTATGAAAAACACCAAAAATCGTATAATGATCGCTCACTATACAAATAGTGACCTGGCTACCGTGCAAGAGTAGCGGTGTAATGGTGCGGGAAGGTACAACAAGCGCACAACTGCTAGAGATCTTAACACTTTGACGTCCACGTGAGCCACCGGTGGTACACTGAGGGCATTTTTATAATGATGCTAATCGACCAGTAGTCAAAAACTTAATTTTCGTAAACACTTAATGAAAGCTAAATGAAGGAGTCATCCAGTTATTGTTTGCTATTTTAAACAATATCTGCGAAAATTTACGTTAAATTTCAATTGAATATTAAACTTCATTTTTATTTGCTGTAGTAAAAGTGTTAAAAAGAAGCACTAGGAATTTGCGGGTAGCCGCTGGAACTATTTCTTCTTTAACATATCAAATTAAAGATGTTGTTTAATGATGCAATGTGATTGCAACTTCTGAAAACTCTACATCGTATTTCTTTTCAAATTTTGTTAAATTTTTCGTACGGTATTTTACCCTTGCAAAGAAAACAGCAATTGAACTTTAACGAGTTTTGTGCTCTTAGATAGAATAAAAATTTCCCAAGGAAAAAATGGAAGGCATTCCCAAATAAGTTTGTGTGTTCTTTCCATAAATTGGTATTTTCTTACTATTCCATCCAAATTATTTGGGTCAAATTACTCTACAGTGAATAACACCCAAATGTGTGCTGTATACGCAACTCTATTATAAATACATGCTGCCAGGCCTGTCTCCGGATTCCCAAAACATTTGAATTAAAGCAAACATGGCATGAATGGCAAAAATGAAGGAGTGGCGTTTTCGAGAACAGCGATCAGTCTCTTTCATCGTCTCATTGATGAGTTGGTTTCCTCTCACGTGAAGTAAAGCCACATCCTCTAAGAGAAAATTAAGCGCCTTTCCGATTTCCGGTAGAAAAAACAAAAGGCACAGACTACATGAAGTTATATATGGATTACAGCGTTGAACTTTCTCCAGAAATGATTTACATTCAATATGAATTCTGAGATCTAAAATGGGCGCCGTCACAAGGAGACCAAATGGTAACATTTGGTCATAATCATCTAAAGTCAGCGGCACTACTCGATCTGCCCAGGGCCACAAAACAATCAGATTTCAGCCTTAGTTTTACCAAACTGGTTCCGAACTAAGGCTGAAATCTGACGGTTTCGTTGCGCTAGCACAGACCGAGTAGTGCCGCTGACTGTACACGTTTATGACAAAGCGTTTCCATTTGCTTTCCGTGTGACGGCGGCCTAAGAACAGAAAGCCTGTTGAGACCGAAGAAAATCCCTAGATCATCAAGCTGTGAAGGTTTAGGGTTCCCATATATGACAAATAAATCAAAAAAGTTTGTTAGTGATTGAGCATCTCTTGTGAGAAAACGTGAAACAAATCCGAAACTTCAGAGTTTCATTGAACTACATTCTTATACTTGAACAGAAAAGAAGAAATATGATGGACGATTTTACACTCTAAATTTTGAGCTAATTAATACATACAACTGAAAAATTATGGAAAGTATATGCCTTAAAATGAAAAGTTCCATGAAAGTTGTTGGTAATGAGACAAAAACTCATTTCCAGGGGGATTTTATTAGTCATTTTACGAAGTCGCCGCGAATGATTATAAATCACACTCGTAGTGAATGTTTTGAAGACGCCACGCAACTAGAATATTACCTTAAAAATATTTAAAATCTGCCAATAGAAATGAATCGTACACTCGGAAAATGTTTTTCAGATAAGAAATTTACCTTCGATCAATTTACAATAATTGATGTGTTCAATTCTCCGTGACAAAATTTCGTCAGGAAACATACATTTTAATTCCTTACCTGCAGCATGCAGAGATGCAGTTGTTGAACCAGAAAGTGTATAGCTAACAGAAGGGAAAGCTTTATCAGTTTGGTATCTCCTGAAGTTTAGATGATGATGATTACACAAGTGTCTGAGACCTTTATTTATTCAGCTGCATGAGTGTAGGAAGTATTCAATTTTACTGAGATTTATAAAAAAAAATTAAGTGTCTGAGACCTTTATTTATTCAGCTGCATGAGTGTAGGAAGTATTCAATTTTACTGAGATTTATAACAAAAAATTTACTGAGAATTTTAACTTTACTAGGCTCGAGCGTGACCTCTCATCTCAGGCACTGCCAGCACACTTGCACACGTAAAAAGGAATGCACTAAGTGAATGATCATACTCTAGATGAATATTGTAATTAATCCATTCGGAACTTTATTGCAATTTAATACATGTCAGAACAATTTAATACATTCAAAGTTGAAACAAAAAATTACTTGCCTTGTTTCTTAAGAATCTCAAAAAATGATCGTATTCCCTTACGGAATAAAAGTATGTTAACTGACACTTAAACTGACACTTCTAGTGCGGCAAACCCTTCTGCAAGCTTAGAAGTGTTGAATCTACTTAAGGTCACAGAAAAGAGGACAATAAAATCACATATCAAAATGCTTAAATGATCGCGATGCATTCCTCTTTCATTCTAGATTCTAGTGAGGCACCCATTTGAAGAAAGTGTTTGGCTACCTCATGCTAATCCTTTGCTCACTTTGTATCTTTCATCGAATTTTGACCTCACGCAAACCACTCTTCAACTCTTCTGATTTGGTCACAGGTGAGCTCAGTTCCTCATGAGCCAGTCCTCAGTCATTTTAGTCCGGCTCTCGCCAGGTGTTGGGGCAGGGCTGGAGCTGTTAATTTGCGACCCAGCTTTGCTTGCGAGTCGTCTGACCATTTTCCTTTCCTTGCATGGACTGTACCTCTTGGGATTTGAACTGGTCGACAAGTGAAAGTGGATTGGGGTCAAAAGCGGCATAAAATAAGGTAATTTTCATTCTTTGTGATCGCAATTTTGTTTTTTAACTAGAAACCTAGAGTGATACCGCGGTATAATTATCTACTTTTCTTAATCATTACCAGATCCTTAATCAACTTTATTGGAACTGAAAAGGAAATTTCAAATTATGGTGGAATAAATTTTATAATTGAACGTAGTTTTGAATGAGACGTCACATGTATAAATAAATCCTGAAAGAAAGTGAGGGATTTTTTCAAGAAGGAAATGAAAATCGTGCGCCATCGGAAGTATTTCCGAAAGTTCACATCATTTTTTTTCAAATAAATCTTAACTTTAATTTGAATTATTTGCTCTAAATTAAGAAGGATATATGCATGGTTGTTTTCACGACTAGATGATAGCTCAAAATGTATGGTTTCCGTTTGTGTCGTTAAAAACAATTTGGAAACAGGTAGTCTTAGCGTAGTGAGTTATCGTGAAAGTCTGTAAATTAAGGAGTGACTTCATTTTAAGAACAACTGATACATGCTTAAATTTACCTAATTCTACCTTTTTTGCAACCAGCGACTATAGAAATTACAGGCCCAAATGGCAAGCTTGGTATTTGTCTAGTGCTTCTGCTTTTTATCCCCCCTTCCCCATTCAAAGACACAAATTACTCAAGAAATCTTTGCTGGACAGGTGTACAAAGATATAGTCTTTTTCCCTCATGGGTAGATCCTAGGCATTCCGTGAATAACTATGGAGAGCAGTGCTTGCTACCTGGAGAACAACGATGGGCTTCGACGGCGCCACACGAAGTTATTACTCCAGAAGTAACAAGACTTATAACCATATCGTCTTCAAGTGCTGTTACTCTTGACTGCTAACCTTCAAGTCAAGCCGAACACACTGTTAGAAATATTTAGTCAATTTCATTTTATGGGAACTTATGGCAACGATTTCTGTTGCAGAACCAGGCTTGTAAACAATATCTTTTTGAATGAATGCATTTAACATATAGCTTAGCTTAGCATATAGCTTATCTTTTCGAATGAATGCACTTAACGTATAGCTTAGCACTTCACAGTGAGTGTAGCATGTATGGTGCCTGGTCACATCTCACTATCATGAACGATGATGTTCTCTGAATATGTTATACTTTTGTGATGCACGTTCCGTGACGTAATTGAAATAGTTTTTATGGACTCATGTTAACTATTTCAAAATCTATTTACAGACAAAATTAATTCGAGCTACTGTTTAGTTTGTAATTGTTATTTTAAGGAATTCATGCGCTTCTGAGGGAATTAAAGAAGTGGTTGAGCGCATATCCATTGATGGAATTTGTAGACCACGAGCTTAAGCCCCAAACTTGTATAATCAAACTGTTAGACAAGGTTTAAAATCCGCCTAACATAGATTATGTAGTTGAAAAATATTTCTACGAATCAGTTTTACCAATGACCACGTCTAGTCACTTGTTGGCAGTGATATTGACCATTTCATGAGTGTCATGACTAGTTTTGAGTAATTTCCTGACTGTGTTTTTATTTCTTTCAAAACTAAGGTTTTTCTTTTGTTCAAAATTAGGATTTTCTGGTGTGCATAGATAGGATTTTTGATTTGTCCACTACGGTTCTGGCATCTAAAGAACAAAGTTGCTTTTCTACAAATGGAATAGTCTTTGTGAACGAACCATTACAGATCTAACGATATTTTTTACCACAAAAATTTATCAACTGGTTCAATATGTATATATTCTTAGCTAGTAGCATTGAATAGCCATTTTTGTGATATTTTTCTCAGAAACCTTCATATGAACTAAATTACTGGAACACTTAGTATTCAATAAACATGGCAAAATTTGACAAATCGATTGGAATTTTGTTAATTGACTTCAGAAAACTCTTAGAAATGTCAGCCCATAACACAGACTGACGAATTATTAAATAAGGTTAAATCATGATAATGTAATGTTGAATTATTCCACGTGTAAATTATTACAATATTCATTATAAGCAATCAATAACTTCTCACCTCTTTCCTATGTGACCCGACAACGTAGCTGAAGAAGCAGAAAAGGACAAAAGAAATGGAGAAAAAGATGATTCCAGCCACCCGTATTCCGTTAGATTCAAGCAGAATTATGACGACCACTAGTGCAATGCCTTGAACGATGGTAAATACTATGGTCCCGATGAAGAATTCTTTGGTGAAAGTTGGGTTCTTCTCCTGGAAAAAAAATAATAGTCGTTTATATAAAAAAGAAAAATCTGACACATTTTTCACAATTTAACTGAATTGTGAAATACCGCTGTTCGTAAAGAGCAATAGCTTTGAAGAATAAACTGAAAAACAAATTGACTGAACTGTACAGGGAAGGATTGTAGTTTACAGAGGTGTCTATTTTCTCGTAAATCAAGTTGAGATTAAGTAAAAAATTGCAAAATCTTGAGCTTTGATTCTTGGGTTCTTGAAAACTGTCGTTATTGAAATGAGAAATGAAAACTGAATGCATTATAGTTTAAACAGATATATAAAACTATTTCTTGAAGGGCAAAAATAAATCTTTCCTCAGTTAAAAACAATGAACACACAGATTACAAATGGCTAAAACAAATTGTAAAATTTTACCGTGATGGGATTGCCAAAATCTCGCTGACACATTTGGGCCGAAAAACAGCATGAAGTATCATTAAACTTAACAATCAGAATTCTATACCTTATACCATCCGTAGATTTCTGCGATGCAATAGCCAATTCCAAATCCGAAAACGAAGGACCCCGCCGTTCCCTTTGTCTTTCCTGGAACGGAGTAGAAAATTGGGACACACAATAAATAATCAGCAATAATTTGAAAAACTTAAGAGCTAAATTTCCTCAAAAATTGACAAACTAGATGTAAAACCCACAAATTTTATTTTCATTTGCGCACAGCTTTTTCAGTGTGAAGATTCGATTCTGCTGGTAAAATTTAAATAACAGATAACAAAACTAATGGTAAACGTTTAGTCACCAATTTCTTAACAAACTTAAATGAGCAAAACGTGTTGAAAACTATCCAGGAACACATTTGTGTCTCAAGCAGCAAACATTCAGATGATTTTCGTAATTCTTAGTTTTTAATTAGAAATAAAAGAAGTCAAAGTCGGATCATGAGGCCTGCAGGATGTATGTTCTGGACAACTAATTTTCAAGTCGCACAAATTTATTTCACAATTTTTTAAAAGATTCACCAGAAGTTCACGGTTTAATGAAGTTCGGAATATGTTCTCATGATACGGAAGTTTGGTCTTCGGTCCGTGTTCCCAATTTCGGGGACATCTCATGGGTCATTCCATGGTATCATAAAATCAAGAAAATACAAGCCACAAGCCAATCAAAACACCAACACTGTCCAACTCATTGAAAGCTAACTCGGAATGAAGGAATGTATTTACATTTGTTCAATTAACTTTCGAAGTATGCAGGTAAAATACAATAATTCCATTGTCAAAAATTTTGGCAAATTTCAAATATTGTGTATTTATTGCGCGGATAGACTCTCAGTTGTGATTACATTTTTTCGAGGTCAATTTAATCAGATGGGAATATTTGATCTTTTTAGATATATTATACATGGATCATGTGCGAAGGCAGTATCTTGAAAATAATGAATAAAATATTTTGGCTAATTATTTTCAAGTTTTTAAAAATTCTCCAATATTATTCAACTCCCTTACCGAGGCTTTGTTCAAAATTTTAGCACGAACATTTCTGAATAATTTATACTTCGTTGATAAATAAATTGGGTCAAGTTGATAGCCTATTGAAATAATTTTCTGAATTCACCAATAATTAATCTTTGCTATTCGAAATATCTTGAATTAAGAAGTTCTTGTTGAACATTCCTGGGTTGATTTTTTCTCATCTTAAAAACATATCAGGGAGATTTTTTTAATAAAGTTCTGCAACGTCTCGGACAACACCACAAGGAAAACATTCTATTTTCTCATAAAAGCAGTTCTCACTTTAAAGCTCATTCGTTTTTTGTAACATTCTTTTATATTTTTGTACGTTGAGGGGATCCTCCGGAAAAAAATTTGTATTGATCCGATTGGTCTGAAATTTGGTCAGTATATGTATTTTTGCAAGACAAACATATTTGAATCATGAAATTTTTTTATTTAGGCCTTAGATTTTCTGAAAAATTTGAAATATTAGTTTTTAGGGTCATTTTTATACCTATTTCATA
>JACJUY010000681.1:104625-148805 GCA_014220935.1 Platorchestia sp. MABIK
CGTAACATGCTATCTTCTGGATTTGCACCATAGCGTCCACTAGAAGAAAAAATCGAGCCTTAAGAATTCTAAAGAAATATAACAAAGGTATCCCTAGACATGGACAATTGATAAGGAAGAATTTGATAACAATATATTCACAAATTGTCTTGCCTATGTACAACGAGTCAAACACTGGAGCTTAACAATAGCAACTTTGGACAACAGATCCCAGGCAAGTATTACAATTTTATATATAATATACATGTAACGAGAGTAGAGAAGAATTTGCGATCCGTAAAATTTATTTACGAGGACCTCAAGACGAGAGACAAAATCACAATCTAAAGGTTCCGACATAAAACAAAATACATTCTGCACAAAGCCAGACAGATAACTAAGATAAAATTCATCTTTGGACCAACAAAAAAACTCTTAGACGTATAAACAAAGTATTTAAAATATGTGCAAAAGTAAGGGATCTACTGAATCTATCGCTTCCTTTACCTCAGCTCAAATTTGCTCAAAAAATCAGATGCGTCTGGAGTAAGGAAGGATATATTCACAATGCTCATCGCAGTCGATTCGGATCGTAAGAACCTGTAGTTCTTCAATACGTCATCTTCAATGAACTGCTGAATATCTTTAAAAAGCTGCTTTGCCAAGTTTAACACATGTTATCTTGTACATTTAGATAAAAGAAAGTTTCACTATTTAATGATACACAGAAACTTGAATACACAAGAGAGAAAAGGACAAAATATTACGTCACAAAAAATTATGTATGACCTTGAATCTCATTCAGTGGTTTGGCATAATTCTTTACTTTTAATTTGCACTTTAGTAACCTATTCCTTCTAAAAATAGAACAGAAACAGGAACCATGTTAATTTGACAGAAAAACGAGGTCCCGTAAAATTTTTAGCCACGAAACAAGTGAAAACTGTCCGATGAAGAAGTATCACTAATTTGCTCAGTACACCTAGGGCACGAAGAAGCGCGAATTTGAAGTACCATTTGTACCTTCAGGCCAGTATTATCGGTGTCGAAAAAATTAGTACACGGAGAACTTCATGGCTGTAGCCTAAGCAGCCATATCCCTCATTAGTACCGTAAAGTCATCAAGATGCGCTGAAGGGCAATTTCCTTTGGTACAGTTAAAGGCATGAACATTGCTTCAATCCGTCAGCGTCAAAATAAAAAATAAACGACTACGTTCCAATGAAAATGGTAGCTGATGCTTTGAAAATCTCCTGTAATTGAAAGGGTATCTCAAGAACCCTGTGTTCCCTTATTAGTGAAGCGTAAACAAAAGTTTTCAATGCACCCATTTGCAACACCCCACCTCTTCTTACCTGCATCGCTTAGAGCGACGCATCTCCAGCGAAGCATGATCTATTTTGTGAAATCACTGTCATGATCTCTAATGTATCAGAACACGTGCCATTATTTTGCGTCTGAAGAAATCAAAGTAGGTTGGAAGAGATGAACAACCTTCGTCAAAAGACAATTTAGAAAGCCAAAATAAAAACTGAAAACTAATATTTTCACAACAATATATAACCTATAGAAGCAACTTTTAGTCATCCAGACAAAAAAAAATCATCAACTATGAAAACGAAACTAGAGATGTGTTGAGAGATTTCTACAATAAATATGAAGACAAAAAAACGTGCAGCGTCAGGCAGTTCAAGTATCAAATGACAAGTACCAGGGAAAGGTTCCGAAAGAACTATTGGCTCAACATTCACTTCGTATTAAATAAATTGTTTGGCACCATCTCACCAAATTACTCGATTTTGTTAAACACTTGCGCTCTCATTTTTAGTCGCTCAGGGTTAAGAGTAGGTTACACGGTGATAATTTTTCATTTCCTCTCCGATGTGAATTGACGTTCATCAGCCTCGGAGAAAATCTACCAACTGTAACCAGTAAGACCCTGAAGATGAGTACCGCACTATGCCAGACATGAGCAAAATTCACATGCACGTGGATCCGGTCTACATGAAACTTAGACTACGCCCAGTTTACCATTTCGCCGGTTCCAGGGACGCTTTACGAGCCGTTCAGAAGAAAAGCTTTGCTCTCACAATGAAAAAACACCGTTTAGAGAAAGGCTCTATCACAAACGCCAGCCAAAAATGACAACTTCAGAGAGTGGTGGTCACATCTAACAAAAATAAAAACAACTCTTCGACCTGACGTTCAGAGTTTGGTAACTGGTACACACAGCGAAAATCCAAAATTCTATCAGCCTCTGCCATTATATGACATTTTAGCATTTTAAAGCCAATGTAATACTTGTAAACGAAAAAGAGACAAAATAAACTGATCAGGAAACATTAATAAAGTATACATCAAATTCTAAAAATATCATGCATATACTGAATTTTTGTCTAATAACAACCAAAGTAAAAGCTACAAGACAATAAAATGTTCGCAATAAAGGGTAAATATTTCTAAAAACAAACTGTCTCGTGGTTCGTCCGCACATCAGGAATTCATTAATTACTTTAGGACTTGCCAGACACAAAAAGGGGCGACTTCAAGAGAACAAAATGGAGGGACAATTTAGTATGGACTGCAGAATAACATACATCAGCGCATGAAGTGTGTTCCCTCACAGAATAATCTAGGGTTACCTTGGTGATAATTTAGTTAAGCCTTCATAAACCGAACAAAGTTGCTCTGGAGGATGGAAGGCACCACTTAACGAGTAAAGGGAACACAAAATCTATGCACAAGGTACTTCTGCAAAAAACCTGCTGCGCATTGAATCAGTAACTTGAGAAGGAAGGCTCTCACATAAGATAGAAGTTGAAAAAGAAAGTCAGACGTGGTGAAAAACAGGATGGCATAGAACCAAAAAATTATGGTCTTTCAAAGAAAGAAAAATAAACAATTTTATTTCAACACAAGAATGGCTACTGAAATTTCAGCTCAGGACCTCACATTTTCCCCCTCGAAGTGCAAGTTCCCACAAATGTGACAGTTTCCATTAATACAATAGTTGCATGCCCTGAAGGGTAGGATACAATTAGCATAGAAGCCGTAAGTTAGGAAGTAAGTAGAGATTAGAGTAGAGATAACCTAAAAAACGCATGAGAACGAAAAGAAGCGCAATGGCACAATAGGTACGAATCCCAAAGGCCTATTCATAGCTGCTGAAATCTAACGGAATTTACTCTGGGACCGCCAGTCCTCGTAGCAGAAACAAACCTGAAGCTGTTCCCTCTCCCACGCCCTCCTGAAGGAAGTAGTCCACCTAACCCTAAGGCCGAATTAAAAAGGCAGAATTACACACGCACTAACATACGTTTTTCGTCTGCAATATTTTATCGCTAAAATTATTTTAATCGCTTTTAAATCATTAAAAATTTAGAAATTGCCTGAAAAGGCGCAAATACTGATGATGGTTTCGAATTTCGAAGTCCACAACGTTCACTTGAAAAGGCATGAAGTTGAAAATAAGTAACGATTGACTACAAATCCTCGAACTTGAACAGCTTTGAAAACATGCGCTAAGAAAGTTTCAAGTACTCTCATGAAACCTGTTGATACTAAACGGAGTCTACAATAAATTCTCGCGTCAAATACTCTTCAGCAGTTTTTTATCTGTACTCATAAAAGCCAAAGCACCAACATTTATTTTTTATTGAAAAAATGAAGTGATTTCTCTGTTGGTCAATAGCTTAGATACACGAACGTTAGTGGTGTACCAGGCTGAAGGACGCAACTCCAGAGCTGTGAAGAACTTCACAGGACGCGCTTCGACAAAAAGGAAGAATTGCATTTTTGACGATTCTCGTCGTGTACATGACTCAAAGGAACATTCAAAATAACTATTAATTCTACAAATGTTCTACATAGCTTGATTTCTTGCGGCGGTTGCACGTAGTAGCGTCTACGCAAAATAGTTTTAGGAATCGTCGAATATACTTATCAGTTGCCAACTGAATATGGATAATTGAAAGGGTTAGTAAACGTCGAACACGTCAACAAATGCTGTTCTGAACGAGCACCGATACGAATGCATTTCACTTTAACGCCTTCCTTACGTCAATTAGCCCTCATTTGGAGCTTCGAAAGTGACATTTTCGTCAGTCAAACTATAACGCATAAATAGAAAATACCAAAAAGGGGCGGATTGACGTCAAAACAACAGGTCACAAAACGCTAGAGCTCGCTACTCCTGTCCGTAACCTTCCGTTACCAAAAGGGCGGATCGACTTCAAAACCTCAGGAAGTCTTTGTTAAAACGATAGGTGAGAGAAACGCTAGAGCTCGCTACTCCTGCCCGAAACCTTCGGTCTCCTCGATGGCGAAGGTGAGCTTCTCTACGAGCTGCTCGTAGCTCTTGTAGGGCGGCAGGTCGAGTCTGTTGAAGCAGGTGTGGGAGCGCGGCAGCCACGTGTCCTTGCCTACCTTCTCGATGCAGAAGCGCTGAGGCCCGTTGCTCCCTGGTGGCAAACCAACAATTCAACTCACCAAATTACTCTTTAACACTTCGACTACGACGTGACCCACTGGTGGGTCGTGCTCAAGTTTTTCCAGCTACAAAACGACTCATCGGTGGGTCGTTTGAAATTTTAAAAAAAATATATTTTTAAATTAATGGTGTTCATTTGACCCAGTTAATGTTTGCTATTTATGATATTTTTAACCACTTATGACTTTAAATTTTTGAGTTGGATACTGAACTTCAGTTTAACCGATCGCAGCCAATGTGTAAACTTTGATACTTTTACGAACTAGGAACGACGTAGTCGCAAAAGCTCTTTTAGAGGTAGATCACTTTACAAAAACATTAGTTAGAAATATGAACGATCAGAATCGTGATGGTGTGTGCCAGGATTGAAAATTCCTCAGCTTCAAGAAAACCATTAATCTCAAAAATGGTTTTCATTTTCAGTTTATTTTGTAAACCGATGCAGACACCCTAAATCGTTGCCCCACGTTCACACCGCTGCTGCAAACCACTGCGTTGAGGAAACGGACGGCGCTTTAACACTTCAAATGCGACGTGACCCACCGGTGGTCACTGAGAGGATTTTCATGATGCAGCTGACCGACCAGCAATCACTGACTCATGAATACGTAAACATAAATGCGTGGTGAAAATTAAATGAAGGTGCGATCTACTTAATGTTCGTTATTTTCAAAATTGATCTCTAAAATCAACTCTAGTTTGAGTTGAATATTTAACTTCAGTTTATCCTGTCGCACTTGACGTGTTAAAGCCTTTAACAGAGATTGAAGAATATGAAACAGACGAATGCATTCAAAATAATGGCGTGAGCGTTGCAAGGCAAAAAACTGGAGGCTAAAGAGAGCTCAGGACACTCGTTAGACACATCAGTGTGAACGAGCTAGAGGTCTCTGCCATCACACACCGCAGGGGTACGCTGGCGTCCACGTGTCTGTAGCGCCATGGTAACCATCGAAGGCAGCAAGCAGCATCGCGAGCACAATGATGGTCCGTACACATCATGTGCTTGTAGAGACTATTTCAATTTTGCTGCGAGTTTCTTCCATGTCCAAAGCGACCCAACCGATGATCGCAGTTTTTTAGGAACGAAAAGGATTTCAACAGAAATACAGTACGTGTAATATAACCACATCTTAAGCTTTTAGGGCACCCGGAAGGCCTATTGCAATTGTTCCGTGTGTTTCTTCCATGTCCAAAGCGACCCAACCAATGGTCGCAGTTTTTAAGAGCCAAAAATATTTCTATCAAGTTACAGTACCTAAGTAAAAAGCAGAGAACTAAAAATACCGTATAAAACATTTACTCGAAAAAAAAATTGCAAGTAAAACAATAAAATTGAACGTTTCGAGCATTTGCTCATCATCAGCAAAACAAATTTACCTGAAAAAACATGAAATGAATTAGAAAGATGGTGAATTGGAAAAAAACTAACCTTAAAAACTACCTGTTAACCATTGACAACGGAAAAGAACTAAGTTGGTTGTTTAAAATCGGCTTACTTCTTAAAATGAATAGAGAATCTAAAATCCTTTAATCGAAGGCAAATTTAGATCTAATAAAAATTTTAAAATTACTGATGTCAAACGGGCTATTACAATGCTCTGAATGATCCCTAATAGCTGAATGTGAAGGACTGATAAAATATTCCCTGTGCGGTAACTCCTACACCTCGATGCTCGGCCACCCTACAGCCTAGAGTACGCGACGTCAAACCGACGTACTCAGATGCACATCGTGCACAACAAAATTTGTAAATTAGGGAGGCCTGCATCGCGGTAGGAAGCATGTCTGTGAAACGAAAGAATGAGCCTATTTTGAAACTATTAACTAAAACTACCTCAAAGTATATTCCTGGAAAGTATTTCACAAGCAAATACTTTCCGGGATACAAATACTTTGTCACCACACCACAAGAGTGTAAATTACCGCAAGATGTGAACGCCCCAACACAACCTCCCCATGTAGTCTGCGTCGTTTCCCAGTCTTTCATCGCATATCAAAACCATCCAAGTCTGCGTTGCTTTTATTTGTGAGAGAAATATAGACCCAGTTTCATGGAAGAAAACCTGGACCTCGTTCAAAACGTTCGTCATAAGTGTCTGAAGCGGGCAACCGAACTCTCGAGCTGCGATCCTCCTGCCTTGGAACACTAAAGCGGTTATTTTGAATGCAGGCTTTAGTTAGGATTTAGTGTTGGGTTCTTCAACACGCTCCCCGCGTATTGAGCCACATGTGTTCCAACAGGTAAATGGCCCATTTATGCGCCGGTATAAATACACATTTTATTTTTTGCGACATTGTTTACAAATAATTGTTTTCACACAGCGGGAAATGTTATCGTGCAATTGTATTTTTCGTATTCATTAGGAAGGAGTAAAATGTATTCAAGATGAAAAATCGATTTCCCTATTCTGCCACTTACAACCTAACCAAACCAACCGTTAAAAGCCGCGGAAACGCGGGGAACGTGTCAAACACGGAAATAGCGTCGGTGACCGTTTCTTTCGCCCCAGCACCTCGCTGCACAGGTCTAGTTTTTATGCGCCAGTTTTTCATGTGTCATTCCTGCATCGATTTGAGGCATACACTTACTGGAAACCCAGAATATTCCACTAATGTTGGGATTGATGGACTTTTAACTTGAACCAAGGTCCGCTCGCATTGTTCAAAGCAAAACTTAACGAGGCTAATGTACAGTAGAGTAGCTTCGCTGCATCCAATTAGAGCCGCCGCTACAAGGTCAACACAAATGCCTAGTCTCCCAAAGCAGTTCGATAATAACCTAGAACATGTACAGCCTGAGAGCACAGTTTTAGGTTACAATATGAAAAATAAACTTATAAGAGAACATGCTATATTTGGTGTAATTGGAGAACATGGTATAATTTAGAAGCAAGAGAGAGGCAGCAGGACTCACCCATGAGCTCGGAGAAGCCCCCGACGGGCACGCGGCAGGTGCCCGTCACGAACTGCAGCAGCCGCGCCCGACGTTCGTTGTCGATCTCTCTCACAAACTGCATCACAGTTTAGCAAAGCAAGTCAACAAGTGTGCATATTATATGTTTCCTACAGAACACTCTAATTGTTCAACTATCCAACCCTTTGATAGCTTATAATTTTACTCTGCCATGCAACGAGATGCAAAAGAAATAGATTTTAGCAATCGAACAAAATGTCAATTCCCAATTATTCTAGGCGAATGAATGACCAATTTTTGATAAAGAAATATTACACGTGTGCAGTAATAAAATTGTAAGCGGAATCTCATCGTATCAGCTCAATGGACTTGCACTTCAACTCCGACCAAAGCTGGTCCTCACGGAAATATTACAGGCGCACGTATTCACTCACGAAAGGAAACGCGGAGCTATTGTACGAATGCAATATGACCAGTTTCTTATCAACCGATAACATTCACTTTTGGGTCTCTTTTCACTTGCGATGTTACTGAATGTTCACGGTAAAAGGGCAAAACTTGCTCCTCCTCACTGACTGGCGCTCGCGGTGAAATAGCTAAAGTTTGCACAATGAATTGAACTTTGCAACTGCTCTGGAAATATTCCTAACTGTAAAGTTAATGTATTCATGAATACATTCATGATAGTTATAAATCACATAATAAGCCAAAATATATCGGAATTAATATGTAAGGAGAAAATATTCACTTGAATTATCAAAGTATCACAACTGAAGTTACAATCCATGCTCCGCGACCAAAAAATGTCCCCTGCCACAAACACAATGTGGGGCCTCAACGAGCACGAATAACGCCGGAAATTGCGCTCGGCATAGAGTCTGCAAGTGTCCTTATGTACATCTGGCGGATTTTAAACCACTTATTGCGGTAACAGATAAGGACTCCCTAGGCATAACAAAGGCGACCTCAATAGAGCAAAGAGAAGGGACCATTTAGTGAGGACAGCACAAAACGAGGAGTCGGTGCGCTCCAAAGAAGGAGATGCTGCGCCTAGAAACACCGAGTTTAGAAGGAAGAAAAAAACAAAAGGGACAGCAAAGAAGGTATGGAAACTGAAAGAAGAAAAGTGAGTACGGAAAATAGAGCCCCGAAGGCCTACCTACAGCCGCAGCAACTCAACAGCATCGCTCCTGGGGTGCCAGTTTCCATAGCATAGGATAGTCGAATCTGAGTAGCTCAGAAACATCTATTTTACGCCCCCTGAGTGGAGCCCTCGCCACATAGAGCAATGTGTATTAATATTACCCGCACTACCACAGAGCATATCAATACAATTTTAGGGGAAATTTAAGTTTAGCGTTTGTTTCTACATACTTACAATAGGAAAATCTCATTAAAGTCTCTAAATTGTGTCCGTAAGAATTAGTGAATTTCTAGTTAAGAGCAATGAAAGGCAAAAGAAGAGGTGTACTGCACCTGCTACAAACAAACGATGATCTTGCTGTTTTTCTCTCCATAAGAATTAATGAGTTCCTGGCTAGATACAAAAGAAGGGGCACACTTCACCTGCCAGAACCAAGCGATGATCTTGCTGTTCTTGTTGTAGTTGCGGTAGGTGGTGTTCTTCTGCCAGTCGTTGATGTCTATCTCTTGCATGCCGCAGAGGAGCAGCTCCAGCTCGCGCTCGTCGAAGTACTTGAGCCACTCGAGCGGCACGACCTCACTGAAGCCTTCCAGGAAGTTCTGCGTCTGCGCCTCCTGGCCGCGCGTCAGCCGCCACTGCATCATCATGTTGATGTACTCGTCCTTGTTCTCCTCCGTCACCTGGATGTTCTTGCCGTTCGTCTTGAGCTCCACCTCAGAGATCTTGCCCAGCACTTCGAAGTCCGTGCAGAAAGTCATCTCCAGATCGCACTCCTACACACATAAATGTTTCTGTAACCATAGCAACTGGCGACTCGCGTACATGTAAGTGTTTCATGGGGTCATCTGGTGACTGGCGTATATGCAAGTGTTTCATGAGGGTCATTGGGATTTAGGTCTCACGCGCTGTTTTGAATCACGCTTTTCATCAGTACAAACAAATATTCAAGGAGTTCATTCGTGAAAGATTACTTTATTGTAATTTGAAAAGGTAATGAAGGCTGCCTCATTCAAATACCAACTACACCCCACTTTCAGTCGTCCAAGTAATCAAAGAGTAATTTATTTTTTTAAGTTGCTTAGCTAATTAAATGATGTCTTTCAGCGAACATTATTGAATACTCTCATCATTAACGGGCCGAGTGCGCTAGCTGAAGTGCTGCAACAATCGTTCCCGCGAGGTTTGCGAGTTCAACACTTTGACTGCAACTACTAAATATTAAGGTCAATGCCAAACCCAAATTTATTGTCAATTGTAGTAAACTATTTTGAAAAAACCAAACATGAACTGGATCGTGCCTTCATATAGCTCTGTTTAAGTATTTATGAAAATTGATTTTACGACCATTGGTCGGTCAGCAGCATTATGAAAATTACCTTCGTGTACCACCGGTGGCGCACGTCGCGGTCAAAGTGTTGAGAGGCGCATCTTAGATACGGCGGAGCGGCACATACGTCTGGAAGCTTCACGACATTTCGCTACACAAGTGCAAGATTGTCGTAACTCAAATTTCGTGATTTTCCGGGTGAAGCATTTTCAAGTATCCAACCCAGTTAACTTTGATAGTTTTACGCAAATCAAATTTCGCAAACCTCGGCCAGAAATGCATTGAAACTTGCCACTTTACTGCCAAAAGACGCAGAATTGAATCAGCATTCTTATAAACATTGTAACTATACACTTGAAATTTTTGAGTTATGACAGTCGTGCAATGATGCAGCGATTTGTCCTCACGATATACCCACAACGGTCCAAAGCGCGTCAAATTTAATTTATAACAAAGCAGTACTGAAATATAGTCAATACTGAATTATACCTAAAACTCAGCGTAACCTTATACAAATGAATAATAGAATTTGAGCGGAGGGTCATGCCAATAATTACCTCAATGTTGTTATCCCTTATCCAGCACAGGGAATTATAGAACTCAGGATCGATGGACTCGAGATCCTTCATAGTTAACTTCTTATTGAGCATCCGTTTGTAGAAGGGCATGGTGAAGCCGGAGTAGATGAACTTGCCGTGGTAGAGCGCCTGCACACGGGACGGCGTTAGGTTAGTCAGGCAAGTTGCGCCAGCACACGACACTCGCTCGTATCGCGGTAGAGGAAATAAGGTGGGGTCAAACCAGTCTTTTTTGCATCGACTGTGTCGCAATGGTGACGTCATGGCAACAAATCAATAGCAGCGCTCATATGGCGTCTGGCATCACTGCTAGCCCCAAATCAGGTTTCACTATTGGACTAACATGTTGCAATGATGACGTCATGGCAATGAACCACTAGTAGCGCTCATAAAAAATTCACGAGCTGTACAGAGACAACACACCTTTCAAACATTATTTAGAAATCGTTCTTCTCATACACGCCGGTATGCGATCAAAACTTGCGCCTGGACTAGATGCGATCCAATAAATTGTGTTCGTCCAACCAAATCACAATTCCCGATGCATACAGCATGACGGGCACTTTGTTGAACAAACTTTAGGATGAGGTTGGGACCGTCCTATAAACACTTTGCGCCCAATACCTCTGTGGTTACAAATGCTTTGTTAAAGAGTAACAAGGACTGGAAATTTCAAATGGAGAAAAATTCGTACTTTGAGCATGCTAGGGAAATGAAATGTTGAGATTAGGCGAGCATTTCCATAATGAACACAATAAAAGCCTTTATTATTTAAAACCACAAGAACCAGATTTGTGAACAAGGTTAGATATTTGCATTAGATGCTCAACATAACGCCCACGTGTTGCGATGCAGGCGCTCTAATGCAGATCCAATGACTGCCGCACGCGATCGAAGTCACCGGGAGTTTCACGCATCCTTGCGGAAGCTTTACGGTTATTTTTCTCGCCATTCTGGTTCTAAGGTTTATAATAAAATGCTTCCCCAACTTTTTCCTTTCCCAGCCACACTCACAGCGCAAATAATTTCCATTGCGTTTCAAATTTCAAGTGTTCGAAAGTGTTGAACAAAGCATTTCCTACCTCACGGGTATTGAATAAAAAGCGGTCATATGAAAGGTGCCAAGCTCATGCTAGAGTTTGTTGCCAGTCTGCGAGCAAGGCGGGACTAGCGGCGCCGCCATGCTGGTTTTGAGTTGCTCCTCAGATGCCAAGTGAGCGCTTCTTACTTTGTTCCATCATGTTTTTGCAACGTTATCGGGGCCATCATTTATTGAAGGTTGCTTTAATTCTGGCAATATTCTCAACATTATTTTTCATTCTTTGACGCACTGCATCGAGGTGATAGTTTTCACTTCTTTGAGTTAACTACAAGAATTACGATATTCTGATTTCATTGCTTCTGGTCTCCATATTTTGATTGAGATCATTAATATATTATAGGAAATTCTGACACTGCAACCGAGTGGCTCTTCCAAAAATTAAAATTTATTTTCAAGTACGAGTTCCCCCTATCAACGTATGCAGATAAAGTTGAGCACATGGTGCATGAAGACAAACTGCACATGAGAGTGACAACCATGCGAGAAATGTTATTGTGCGAGTAAGTGCCAGGCCAGCTGAGCCCCACCATGGCAATGAAGCGCCCAATGAACTTGAAGTAGGCGAGGTGGTCAGGGTTCACTTCCGAGGCGGGGTTGATCTGCAGGGAGTAGTTGCTCTTGTTTGCGTACTCGAAGAGGCAGTACATCGGGTTCAGGACTTCATGGCTCAGCTGGAAGAACCATTCTCTGCACAAATTAGATTAGATTATTAGTTAGTTTAAGCCTCCCTATCCGCCACAAAGGCGTTCTAAAGAGAGGAAGGCACCATTTAGTACGGAGTTAAGCAAATGCAGAACCTATGCCGAAAAAGCATAAAAACAATGAGTTGAGAAAGAAGATTATCACCATTAGAGTTTCTATTTTTTCTTAATTAGCATTTCATTTTTCTCCCTAAATTACATGTCGCTGATACTCCCTTGGTAAAATAGGGAAAGCACACAAGCATTTTAGATCATAAAACTTCACACGAGTTTTGCTAGCGTAATCAGTCGACCTCCTCAGTCCAGTCAGGATTTTGCTGGTCTTGCCCACGCTGCAACTGTTACTGAATTGAACAATCATCCTCATACTCGAATTGTAACAAAAATTGTTAGCTGATTCTATAAGGTTCCATGAGGTCTAGGAAAAACGGAAACGCTACGAGATTTCTACTTCTGGGGACATTTGGAGAGTTTGGTGCAAGAAACACCAATTTAACTAACCTAAATTTAACCTAAACCCGATTCCGCATTATTTGAAAGGCAAACGTGCCACGAGGTACACCAAGCGCATGTAAGCTGATCAGGCAAACTCGTACGGGCGACTTCAAGTCACCAATGCGGCCACGATACGAGGTGGTCCTCAGCTTGTAACGCTATCTCCTCACACACAGGCCATTATGTCACACTCGCAATGGGGCCTTCTTTTTATTAGATAAGACGAGTCTGTTTAAGTCTCCCTAATCAAAACAAAGGTGTTCTTATTAGAGGAAGGCACCATTAAGCATTGAGTTTAAGGCAACAAGGAATCTAAGTGAAAGATATTTTGCCACACGACATCCCCTGCGCACAGAAACAATAAAAGTCAGGATCTAAGTTTATGAAACAAGGTAAAACTTGAAGAAAGCGGTATGTGCTAAAAAAACAGGACAGCAGTAAACCGGAAAATATGATTTATAACAAAAACGTCCGCATGCGATGGGGCATATTGTCCTGTCATGTGAGGGGGAGGCTGCACACAAATGAAGCAGTCAGGGTTAACCAGCTATGGCTGTTGGGCCTGACTGTGGAACAGGGTTGCGCTGGGCTGCTATTGATCCGGGAAGTTATGGTGAGGCTTGTGCTGCCTCTCTCTCTTCCTAGTGACTAAGGATGAATGATTGTGGCTTGCTGTCGGCTACCCTCTCTTAAGGAGGATAAACCTGGTATATGTAGGGATGTAACAAAAACGTATTCTAATTCAACAAAAGCGATATCATAAAGAATGTTTGAAACAAGATAGAAATTGAAGAAAGCTAATAGGCACTGAAAAAAGACAGCAGTAAATCAAAAAACAAATCGAAAACCTACAATATTTTTATAAAAGGAAGGCCTACCTAATCAACAGCATGGGACCCTCAAAAGAGTATCAAATTGATGACTTTCAGAATTACGTAATAAAGAAATCACACAAGAAGAAAAGAAACTGTATATACACATGTGAACTATTCGCAGGGCTTAGTTCAAAGAGACTAACACGAACTTGACACACAAAACAGAACTCAACACTTCACTGCAAAATAAGAGCACACGACTCAAATAGAGCAGATATCAACTGCTCGTACTTCTCACAGAGGGAATTTTCATCATCAGCGAGACATACCAGTCACAACGAACTACATTTCTATCAACATTCAGCCAAAGCCATGTAATGGTAGGGGTCAATTAATTTAAAGTCCATGTGGAAGGCAGCTTTTTGAAATTGAGGAAAAAAGTTGAAGTTCAAATTTCAGTTTTATCTGCCAGAATTAAATGGTTAACTAGCAGAGATGATAGTGAACGTAGACCAAAGGATTACGATTATAAACGAGCGTCAAAAGTACAAACAGAAATTTCCAATGAAGTACTTAGACGTTCACTAATTGTATGGAACTAAATAAGACTATAAATAAGCACTGCTGGAAGGCATTAGATGTGTAGCGAGTCAGTGCTGAGTAATAGAATGCACTCAAAAGAAAATCTTGCACATGAAAATCACCGTGCAAGTCAAAAGATCAAATGTTCGAATAAGAGTGAGAGGGTATAAAATTCAAACATAAATCCAGAGATAGTGGATGGACTGACAACTTTTGAGTAATGATCCTGAAGACTACAAGGAAAAGGAAAATGTGCACTGATAAAATGAAGAAGCTATAAAAAGGGGTTTTCGCCAGCAGATATTTGGCTGAGGGCAATCACCACAGCTACCACCAAACTCACCTCGTTACAGCCACACAGTCACCATCTCAGCACACCACCTTACTATAGTCACACAGTCACCACCTCAGCTCACCACACAGTCACCACCTACCCACCTCGCCACCCCGCCATAATCCAGTCCCTCCTCGCCCCTGAAGATGATGAAGAGCTTTCTTCTGAGCTCGTAGGCCGGGAGGCGCATGACCTGGTGGTAGCTGTCCTCGAACATAGTCGGCCGCGACACCGTGATCTTGATGTGGCCCGACACCGCGTTGCTGGCGAATAATGTTAGATGTTAGTGTAAGCCGCCCTCATCGCTGAAGGTTGAGGTTAGGTGTTGGTTGAAGCCTTCCTAACCGCTGAAGGTTTAGATTAGATGTTGATTGAAGCCTCCCTAACCGTTTTCATTTCAACAAAAAGAAGGCCTACCCAACTCTCAGCTCGGGCCCTCACACATGTTCCCCCTGGGAGCGCTAATTCCCACAGATACAACAGTTGTGTCCTCCTGAGGGGTGCCGCCGAATTCAAGCGGTGCACGTCATTTACGAGTTCAGCGAGCAAATTTAGATAGCCAAGACCGAGCTACCATTGCTACAACTAGGACATGTAAACATTCATTTTCTATTAGTTTCAGACTATAGTCACAATAAAAGCAATCCCAAGAGAGCAAAGAATAACGACCATTTAGTGTGCTCTGTAGAAAATATAGAAGCCTTGCGCACGGTGTTCCCATACAGGAAACCCAAAGCATAGAAACAGTAGTTAAGAAGGAAGAGGAAGGGTAGACAAAGAAGAGAAAATATGATGACTGAAAGAAGCATAGTGGGCATGAAAGATGCCTTTCTATGGCTGAAGTAACTTACAGTATAACTCCCTGGGACGTGAGTTTTCTTTGCGTTGGATAGACAAATTTAACTAACCTAAATTTATTGACCAATAGGCAAGAGGCACAGTAAATGCTGGTGATATCATGATGACCCACCACGCTCACTTTCTGGCCAACACAGCACCACACCACACACCCACCTGTGGCAGAGGTAGCGGAACTGCCCCAGCTTCCAGCGGAAGGAGCGCTCGTAGGTCATGGCGACCCCGTACGCAGTGCGGCCAACACTGGCGGCAGTGACACGTCAGTGAGTACATTGCAGCACTCACAGCTTCAGCTGCGTCACAAACTACTGACGATGTCTACATTCCCAAATCACACCAGAAACTGAACACATTGTAGAGACTCATTACGTAGATTTAGCGAGGCTGTTACCTGCATTCTTTTACATCTAAGGAACCCACAAAGAAAATGTTCTGTCTTATATTTGCACGAGTTATTCACACGTAAACTTCAAATCTCAGCACATCAACGAGCAAGCAGCCTCATAAATACTAATTGATGAAGCACCTATTAATCAACTTGCTGCTTACAAATTCCGTGATTTTGTTTCATTTCCAGACAAAAGGTTAATTTTTAGTAAATACAGAATAATTATGTTTAATGAACTCATTACCTTCTATTTTGATATTCTAAACCTGTGGAAATGGCATCAAGAAGAGCATTAGAGTGCACAGACATGAAGCGAACCAGCCACACCCCATAAGCGAACAAGAAAGGCAGGGACTACCTGGCCTGGTCGCCCCTGGGGTCGTGGAAGGTGGTGGTCCTTGTGTTGTGGTCCACGAAGTAGGGGCGGCCGTCGTCTGTCAGCCGCATCTCCCAGCCCGTCGGCAGCGCCTCCTCCTCCACCACCAGCCTGCACAGTTGTACAGCGGCACTGTACTCTCCCTGCTGCTCTGGGGTACTCTCTCCAACCTCCGTACTGCTCTGCTATATTCTCCCACCTCCATACTGCTCTGGAGTACTCTCCTACCTCCATACTGCTCTGCGGTACTTTCATACCTCTGTATTGCTCTGGGGTACTCTCCTACCTCCATAGTGTCCAAGTGAGATTATTGTGCAAGTGCAAATCATGCCAAAGTCGCACAAGATGGTAATGAATATAATTTGAAGCTTCTAGTGGTGTTGATGGAAGCCCTGCTCCAAAATAAGACATGCCACCAACACCAGCAGTGAACTAAGCAGCCGTGCTAAGATGGAAGGCCTCACCCCTGCGTTCTGGGGTCGTCCCACTGTGTGGTCCTGTTGCGGTGATTAACGAAGTACACGCGCCCGTTGTCCTGCCGCTTCTCCCAGCCCTGCACATCAGATTAGATCTTAGTTCAAGACTCGCTTACTGCTAAAAATAAAAAAATAAAAAAACTTTCTGAAGAGAGGAAGGAGGAAGAAGACACCATTTAGGATGGAGATGAGGAAACGTAGAATCTATGTGGTATGGACATAGAAACAGGAAGTTAAGAAAGAAGTCCATGAAACAAGATAAAAGTTGACGATGGAAGTAGTAGTAGTAGGTGCTGAAAGACAGGACAGCAGTTGACCAAAAAGTGGTCCTTAACAAAACCAAAAACACTTTATTTCAACAAAAAGAAGGCCTACCTAACTCTGAGCTCGGGCCCTCACATTTTCTCTCTAGGAGCGCTATAGAGACAATAGTTGTGTCCATAGAGACAATAGTTGTGTCCACTGAGGGGCACAAGACGCAGACCTCAGGTAACTACCGTGTGTGCCCTCATCGTGTCAAGCACAACTTCACTCAATGATCTCTACGCTAATGCAGCAATTTTGCGAAAGCAAACGGTAACACCATTGCATGGCAACAGATCTGGACTAATTTTTCCAAACTACAACAATCGCAAATTTGTATAATTTATTTAAACTTCTGAAGGATAGGAGCTCATCATGAAGTGTAACAAGCAGCTGGAAGTAGAGCAGAGCGCTCACCGACGGGAGGGGTCCGAGAGGGTCGTTGTCGTGATCTGTGGTGGTGTTGGCGTTGGGGTAGAGGAAGCGCTGGTTGCTCAGGGCGGCCATGTGCTGCCGCTCGCCCTGCCACTGCTCGAACTGTCTGCTCACCACACGTCAAGTTAGTCTTACGTGCAGTGGTCCTTACCACACCTCAGGCTAGACGTACATGCAAGGGTCCTAACAATTGTTTTGGACTGGGGTACAAAAACACGTCAATATCTCTACCTCCAATGCAGGTTTGACAATTGTATTGAACTTGTACAAAAACACGTCAATATCTCGACCTCCAATGAAGGTTTGGATTCACGCTTAAGAATTATGTCCCGACACTCGCTTTAAATCTCGTCTCTAGACGCACACTAATGCAAGCCCTCATACTGACCATATTCAAAGCAGCTAAATTCTTCATTTGGAAGACTCCTAGCATTTAGGGCTAAGCCATACATTAGACAAAAGTCCTGGAGATCAATCTTCAAGATGAAGCAGATCTGTCCTGCAGGTGAAGGCCTCCACTACAAACACCAAGTGCCGGACAACAAATTCCCTCAAGGCGACACGCGAGCTGTCCCCGCTGTCTAGCATCTTCCATTCATTTTACCCGTGCAAGAAACAATGGAATTTCCCCCCCCGAGGCAGATATGAACGGCCACCAATGAATGATGTGAATTTGTGATAGCCACGCCACTGGAATACTATCATGTGAGGCGCACCAGAAGTGTTACGGTCTATAGCACCATTTTAACATGCTGACTGCGATGGGTTAAACTGAAGTTCCATATTCAACTCAAATATAAGGGCAATTGAAATAAGTTATTTTGAAAACAGCAACCGTTAACTGGATCGTACCCAATTTACCTTGAATTAGGTATTTATGAAAAGTTGAGTTTGTGACTACTGGTCGTAGAACAACATTACGAAAATCCACTTGGTGGCGACCAGTGGAGCACGTTGTGCCAACGTGTTGACACATTGACTGCGATGGGTTAAACTGAAGTTCAGTATTCAATTCAAATTTAAATTCAAAAATTGTTTAAAATTTTATAAATACCAAACATTAATTGGGTCTATTAAATACCGCTAATTTAACACATTGTTAAAACTTTTCAAACGACCCACCTGTGGGTCATCTCGCAGTCAGAGTGTTAAGAGGCAAAACGCGTCACCTGATGTTGTCAACAGTGTTGACCCTAGAATGGCAACCCTCGTGGATGAATTGCATTATCCCTAAATTCACTTGGGAGAAAATCCCCCAGGTTGACGTTCTAGGGTTAAGAAGGCAAGATGCGTCACCTGATGTTCTAGACCGCGTTAAAAATAACCAAGTGAGCTGATGTTACCGCGTTAAGAAGACAAGTCACCTAATGTTCTCTACAGTGGGCCGCTGCCAGGTGGTGCTCTTGTTGTTGTGGTCGACGTAGTAGACTCGGCCGCGCTGGTCGCGCCGCATCTCCCAGCCCGGCGGCAGCAGCTTGGGCCGCTCCCAGGTGGTGGAGCGCGTCAGGTGGTCCACGTAGTACTGGCGCCCGTACTGGTCCACACGCACCTCCCACCTGCACGCGGCCAGGGGGCTCATGACACAAGTAGCACAACACGTAGTACTGGCGCCCGTTCTGGTCCACGCGCACCTCCCACCTGCACACCTCAACTCGGGCCCTCACAATATCTCTCTAGAAGCGCTAGTTCCCATAGATACAACAGTTGTGTCCCCCTGAGGGGAACTAGGCACAGAATGAAGCAAGCAAGTGAGAAGAGAACATAGAAACACACGTTCGAAGAGAAGCGTACCACACAGACCGGCCTCCAGTAGAGGGGGTCACGCGAGGAGTCACGCTGCCACTACACGAGACCACTCGAGTGGCTCAGCAGAGACGCAGCAACAGCAGAAGCAGGTCGCAAGTCAGAGTGCAACGTACACAGGAAGGAACTGGAGACACATGAGTTCAGCGTGGTCTGCACAGCAGGTCGGGGCGCAGTAGCAGCCCCCGCGTCACGGTTAGAGCAGCAAGTGCAGGGCCAGTGAACATGCCAGGAGTTGAGCAGGGCAAATGAACACAAGAAGAGGAGCAGGAACACAAGAGGCGGGGCCTACAACTCACCCCTGAGGGATGGGCTGGTCCTCCTGTTGAGGCGCCGCGGCGACGTCCGCAGCTCCTGTCTCCAGCGCAGCGGCCGCCCTGCACACAGTGTGGGTTGTTGTGGCGTGTGCCTCCACACGCCACGCTACACACACCTCCACACCCACGCGCCAGGCTCCACATCACACTTCACACACCTCTATACCCACACGCCATGCCACGCTTCACCTACCTCCACCCCCAAGCGCCACGCTCCACACCGAAGCACGCTCCACACACCTCCACACTCGTTCCAGCACTTGGCCTCAACAGAACACTGAGCTGCATCCATTCCCTGCTGGTTGCTGCACCCAACCATCAACAGCTCAATACATGTGAAGAGATCTAGACTAGAACAGCTCTACACTCACATGTTTTAGCCCCTTACAACGGTTTTCAACAATTAATTTTACAAGAAAATCATCTAAGATAATGAAATTTTACTTATAAAAGGTAGATCACGGGAAAACTTTTATTATAATTTTCATGCAACATACGTTTTAGAGTGCGTTTATTCTTTGCAACATCAGCTAAGATTAGATTAGATGTTCGTTGAAGCCTTCCTGATCACAGCAAAAGCGTTTCAAAGACAGCAAGGAGGAAAGCCCCATTTACGGACTTGAAAGAATGCAGAATATAAGCAGAAGGGGCATTAAAAGAGTAAGTTGAGAAAAAAGTTTATGAAACAAGATCTAAGTGGAATAAGAAAGAAGTAGATGCTGAAAAACAGGACAGCTGTGAACCAAAAAAAGACGGTCACTGCAGCAGGCCTAAAGGAAAATTAGTTGTGAAATGTCCCCCTAGGTTTAAAGGGAGATGATGAGTTTAGAAGTGAAAATCTGTTGGCAAATTTCCCCCTAAGAATAAAGAGAAAAGACTAGTTTAGAAGAAGACTACAGGAGATAAGGGAAGTAGACACCCACCCTGGGCTAGGCAAGGCTGCGGTGGCCGCTGCGGGGCCGGACGCTGGTACGGCCGCCACTGCAGCAGGGCTCCCACTGGACGCGTCACCTGAAAAAACGCTTCCCGTTACACAGTGCTCTGCTTGCCGCTACACAAAGCTTAGTTTTACCGACCTCACCCCTGCCAGTCACGCTCAATTTAGTCTACACCAGAAAATGTGTGAAAAGTTGACCTGAAAACCCAAGAGAAGAAAACAATTTACATTGACATGAAATATTTGCATAGAAACAGCCTCCATGCCCAGTTCTTTGAATACAATGATTTTATCGTTTATAACTTTATAACTCAAGTATTGCAGGCAATTTGTCTCACTGTAACGCAAATTGGATTCGATGTTTCTTTTTGAAGACATGTGTTCCAAAGAGAAGAAATAGAACGACACCATTTAGTGTGGAATTAATGACGGGGGGAATCTACGCACAAGGTCTTCTTGCATAGGCTCCCTCACTCATAGAAAAAATTCACAAATTTTTCAAAACAAAATCAAAGTTGATGCGGTTCTACGAGGTGACAAAAAATGCAACAGTTAAGCAAGATACGATCCATTACAAAACAACTTTCTATTTCAACAAACAGAAATCCTAACTCGCACCTCGGGACTTCACATCTATCTTAGAGGCCTAATTTCCTTAGGTACAATTGTATCACTTTAACAAGGTTAATTCCGAACAAAGTTTTGTCGCTGAAAATTAGAGAAGTTAATTTTAGCTTCTCCAACCACAAAGAAGATGTTCTGGGAGAGGTAAGGATAAAGGCACCAATTAGTCTGAAGACAAAAGGGAACGCGGAATTATGCCAAGGTGTGTTCCAACTCAAGACTTCACTGTGCATAGAAAAAGCAAATAAAGATAAGAGGTTATAAAACAAGATTGATTAGATGTTAGTTCCAGCTTCTCTAACTGTAGCAAAGGCGTCCCAAAGAGAGGAAGGAGACAGGCACCATTTAGTATGGAGTTAAGAAAATGCAGAATCTATGCACAAGGTGCATAGAAAAAGTAATTTGAAAAAGAGGTTTTTGAGACAAGATAAAGATTGAAGAAGGAAGTAGCAGGTACTGGAAAACCGGACAGCAATGAACCAAGGAAAAATTGTCCGTAACAAAAAATAAATTATTTTATTTTAACGGGAGGAAAGATAACCCAACCTTCAGCTCGAGACCACACATATTTCCTCATCCCCATCGATACAATAGCTGCATCCCCTGCAGGGATACCTTACTTTACCTTGTCCTGTCTTCCAAGTGGGATCTTTAGAAGGAGAAACATCTGCCAAATTAGCACGACCAAGCAGTAGTAGTGGAGCGCTTGCTAGCGCTTCAGAGGAAACCTCTACGTCGCACCGAAGGTGGTCTTATCCGCAGTTCACATTATGAGGCAGTAAAAGTTTAAATTTATTTTAGCTAGTCGGTTTTAGTACGTCAAATCTAAAGGAGTCAAGTAAGTAAATAGGCTCATTTAACAACAGCTTCAGTCCCAGCCGCCACGAAAACAACTCCAGTCACCACCAATATCGTCACCATCACAGCCACACGCAAGGCTCAGCTGGTATAGTGGTCATTTACTGAATTATGGTACATTCGAACGCACTGAGCAGGCAAACCCCGAAGGGGGTTTCAGCTGCCCACCCATTATGGCCAGGGCATGACCAATACTGAGTTAACCCTCTACCGCCTCACGTTCCCCACATGGTACACTCAATAAAACTGCTCGTATATTTTATTTCTCGTCAAGTAGATGCTCTTATGTATTTTTTGAAGTTCACTGCCGAGTTGCAGTTCGTCTCTAATGTGACGTTGGAGACAACCTGATGCTAGAGCCACGTCTAATAACGGTGGTTATAATACCGGCAATATGAGTAGAAAAATTAGGCGGTAGAGGGTTAAGAATCACCTGGCTAATGTCATCATAGCACACAACAAACGGTAATGTACGCAGGCCATCAAGGCACAAAGCCGCAATAACCAGAAACACACGCAAGCAACGCCTGTTACGTCGTCCTTTGGCCAATTTAACCAACTACGGAAAATTTGTGAAGAGTAGATGCCATGAAATAACAAAAGAAAAAAATAATGTACATTAATATGAAATATTCGATATTATAAAATGATATTACGTACCAAATCACGCGTTACATCCTCCAACCAGCAAAGACACTCTTTCTTTGCTCTTTTAGGACTATTTGGTCTGAATTAGAGTATGTAATTCTCCAGAGAAGACATGAGCAGAAGAAAATAAACCTTGACTTAAACAGACGACCAAAAGCTGCAACGGATTGTTGTTGCTAGCGCTGCTTGGCCAGAGCAAGCCACCCTGAACGGTACGCTTCATTGTGTACATATATACATCTCTGATATTAACAAGAGTGCCATGTGGAAATATTTATTGAAGAAATACAAAAACGAACATCATTCTCAGCATTCTCTTTTATACAGCAGGTTCAAAAAAAGGGCCATCAACTAAATACTTGTCAATCGACATACCTGTACATTACGGCATGCATACACACTGTATACGTCATAATGACGTACGGAATGTTTATGCCACTGCTCTTCATTATAATTCCATTTCGTTTGAATTGCATCTTTACTTTTCAGATGTGTTGGCATAATACTAACCATACATTTCAATTGAACTTTACGAAAGTGAGCAAATTGTGAATTTCGACTAGGGCAAACAGGACAGTACCAGAGCGGCGAATCAAATTGAAAAATTGCCAGTTTTTTAAGATAATTATCGAACAGTTTGAATTTCATCAATAGGTTAAAGGAAATGGCTAACACGTGCAAAACGTTCAGTTAGCCAAGCATCACATCGCAGTGATTGAAAAGGACACTGGAAAAGTGAAGTCGGAAGCCGTCATATGTGAGTCAAAGATGTAGCTTTCGGAATGGAAATGTGACAGTGTGGTGAGGAACATTATGAAAATGTTCAAATTCGAGAGGGGATGAAAAAATATCTCAAATCTTAACAGGAAGAAGCGCATAGATTCTGCGGAGGAATTCGGGAGTAGAGAATTCCTGCGCAGGCAGCTGTCCATAACCCACAGGAGCCTGGGGGGGAATCCTGTGGGTTCACGTCCGTGGCAGGGAGCGCTCATTGTCCTCACGTTAATCCAATGGAGCACGTTTGGAAGTACCTTTACTGAAAACAGAGCAAGCATACGCCCAAAAACACATCTTTTGCAATTATGAAGGATGCATTGCTAAAGAAACAAGTGGTACATGGATCAGGCAGCTGTCGATCTCTTCATCAAATCCATAAAAAATCGAGAACAGGCGACACAATTGTCAAATGTGACACACTTATTTCATTTTAGCAACCAATATTATTTCTTCATTTAGCAATCACACTAGAAAATTGGATGCAGTTTATATCTTAAGGCTAAAAACTTACCATAAAGGAGCTTTCATCGCTCATTAGTGGTAGATAAAATGAGGACACCATTCCCGCTACAAGGCTCACAGGTTACAAGCTTGCTAATCTGCTAACCAAACTATACTTCACAACAGAATAGACCGGCCTGCACATCCCATTATAAAAGTTAAGCAGCGTCCAGATCACCACTAGAGCAAAGTAGCACTTGCAGCACAGCTCTTATGTACAATCCTTAACTCATAACTCAATAAAAAGCCGAGGACAGAACAATTTAGTATCATATCCTCTGACTGATCTGAGAATTATATAGCACAATACATCATGTAAGAAGGACTCTCGAAAAATCTACCATAAACCACCTTCAAAGGGAAAGAAGAAGCATGCCTTGTTATTTCAGAAATTTATTTCAACACAACAGAAGAAAATGAGAAGTCTACCAGCGATGCAACCACTCCAGCCTAGTTTGAAGAATACACCATGTCAACAACACGAGTGAAGCTAAGAAGATGTTATTTTGTTACGAGAAACGCGTCACGAGAAGTGACAACACGGCAGATCTAGTGTAGCTACCTGGCCTCCTTCTGGGCCGCGGGTGGTGGTTGTGGGAGCGGTGCGCTGGCTGCGCAGGGCAGCTTGGCGTCGGGTCACAACTTGACGTCCTGCCAGCTGGATGGCTCTCGTCACTGAAGCTGCCATCTGTGCCAGCTGGTCGAGTGTCCGCCGCAGGGGGCACAGAGCTGGCCGCAGGTAGCACTGAGGTGGCAGAAGATGACCGAGTCTCCGCCGCAGCTGGCACCGAAATGGCCGCAGGTGGTGGAGTAGAATATCCTAGCCGAGTTGAGGACGTTAGTGTGGCATTGCAGGGTTCAAAGCTCTGTACGCTCACAACAGAACACGCGGTCACAAAGTTGCTCCCACAACACACCGGCGGAGCAGGAATGTCGAGCTCCAGTGGAGGCTCAGAAGCTTGTCTCTGGTACAGCGCCCCTGGAAGCGACTGCCTGCGGCCTGGCACACCTGAATCCGTGACACAAGGAACACTTTTTATGTCAATTACCACCCTCCCAGCAGAGCTGCTGTTATTCATGACAGGTGACGGTATGTCGTTGGTAATCAACAGATCTTGCGAACTATTGGCAATCCCATCAGGTATTTGTGATGCACTGTCACTCTTGTGAAATTCTCCCTTTACAGTTACTCCATGAGAAATGTTTTGTTCGGGAGACTGCGTGCCACTATCCCCGGCATTCATGTCTTGGCCATAAGACGAGGACGATTCTCCTCCCACAAACGAGGCTCTCGGAGCAGACGAAGAGAGCGCCGTCTCGCGGCCACAAGGCCTCGTGCCCATCACTGAACCCTTTACCTTCGTTCCACTTGGAGGACTGCATCTCCGTGTACAGGTTTTCTCGTAAGTGTGAGTTTTTGTGCGATTGTCGCATTCAGAGAATTCCACACTCAGTGGGAGAGAACCTTCAACGCGGGTTGGAAACAGACTTCCCAAACTTCGACGTTTATATTTCTGATTTGATACTCTACCATTCTGAATTTTTTCATGTAATTTGAAATCAGGTTCCGGGAATACTTTTTCACTTGCCATAGCAAGTCTAATATTATCCTTTTGCGGCGAGAGCTGGAGGCTGTGAATGAAGGCATTGGCTTGATCAGAAGCAACAGTAACCTGAGCATCTACGGTGTGAGTAGGACGTGAAAAATTAAAATGGTCACTACCACGACTCTCGAAGAGATCGCGACACCTAACAGTTGACTTTTCCTCATTGTGATCGTTAGTTGCTCCACTGAGTAAGCTGTAGTCAGACTCTTGCAGACAACTGGCGCGTGAATGCAACGTAGAGCAACTCTCCGATGAGGACTGCTCACAAACACCAGGAAACATTCTGACTTCACCAGATTTAACCTTTTCCAAAGGAGTGTTTGATGACCCAACAGCACGTGAAGTTGGATGACAAGCTGCTTGATTTCTTGCACATCCCGAACTATTATTAGAACGTCCTTTCTTTTTTGTGTTTTCGATATTTTCTAAGAAGGAAGAATTTTGATGCAGTGACGTGCAATGGGGACTGCAAGACATACTCAGCTTGTCGGCCATGTCGTCACTCACATTGTACATTTCACCCAAATCATCAACAGATCGCGTGAGAAAGGCACATGACTCTAACAATACATGATGTTGGCTTCTCTCGTTCCCCCATCTGTCAGAGTGCAGAGGGCCGCCCATGCTGAGATGACTCTTAGCTCGTACGTATGGAGGTCTGCTCCTTGCTTTTTTGATATTATCTCCAGTCTGCTTTTCTGCACTTGAAGCCTTCAATTGATCTTTCTTATATTCATGAGCCGGCAAGACAACATCTGAGTTCACTGAAGACCCGGCGAGCTGCTCTGAATGAAAAGCACGAGCGATGCTACTGCCAGCTTCAGGCAGAACTACTGCATTCTCCGCCCGATTCTCAGCTGTAAATTCAGATTTCTCACGTTTCAATTCAGCTCTCCTTGAGTTCATTGGTGCTTCAAGTGCCTCCGTTTGGGGACACAGAAAATGCTGACTCCTATTATACAAAGAAACTGAATTGTCCTCCGTACGAGCAATGCTGAGTGGTTTGAGTTTGGGAGCACTTCGAGCCTCCCGCTCTCCATGCGACAGCTTGCTTTGTGGCACGGGCTGCTGCTGTTTCACCAAGTTGCGTGAATTACCAGAAATGGCCTTGCTCATGTCTATGTTTTTCGGCATGAGGAACAAGGCCCGCGATGAGTTTGACTTAGCAGCTCCTACAGCAGCGGGAGACGACTGCGACGGGAGGCTGGGGGGATGTGAGCTGGCCACCTCCCCGCGCTGGGCAGCAGGGTACCTCAGCCGCCCGGCGCTGGGGTGGGTCCAGCCTGCAGCGGCGCGGTGCCTGCACGGCTGGGCTCTCGGCTGCGGGCCACAACACAGGCGGGCCCTCGCGTGCTGAGGGGGAATCGCAGAGACAGGCCCGGAGTTCGCACAGCGTTGGGGACGATGCATTTGCCAACTGTGGCCCCTCAAACTGAACACATTCTTCGTAGTTTTGCCCTGAGCAACACTCCCTTGAACACTGGACGTTCGTGCCAACGCAACTGCAGGCGGTCGAACAGTTGGTTTGTGGAAAGGAGAGGTTTGATCGCAGGTTGGACGAAGAGCGACATGCCTGGGTGCCACGACGTGAGAGAGAGGAGGCGGGTGGTAGCGGTGGCTGTGGTGGTGCAGCCAGGGGAGGGTGGTGGTGGTCACGGTTGTCGTGGGTTCAGTGCAAGCTTCACACCGAGAAATTGCTGCAATAAACAAACCTTCTAATGATAACGTCCACGACTTCTTCACAAAGATCTCGAATATATTCATCATGATGATGGAAAGAAAAAAAGGTGTATTTTGCTGAATGCTTGAACTGCATAAAGTAAAATGAGGATGGTCCACGATGAATGAAGTTATTTCAAGAGTGAAAGTTTAGATGCCAATTCTACAAAACTGAATCATTCAATGAAAGATTTAAGAAGTAGGATTTCTGTTCCCAACTGACAACTCGCTTCAGCTACCAGCAGAAATGGAGGCACAGAAACTCCAAGAAAAGAAAATGAGGACCAAGGTGAACATGAGAAGTGAAGAGGTTAGAGCTTAAGGCTTACAGCATGGTGTGCAGGCCTTCTTAAAATGATTAATAAGAGATAAATAAGAAATGAAGTGGGGCAACAGGCACTCTTGAATCTGCCTAACATGACCAGTTTTACCAATGAAACTATTCCATCCTTGAATATTGTGATGACAATAGACATTGAGCCCACAAGGGCCATGTTTCCAAAGCTAAGATCGAATGTCACGTGCGTCTATGCTACACTGGAAGAAAATCCCCCTCCCTTCAATTGCACTTTGAGTGTGTCTTCAATGTATGCTGGAAGTCGAAGTTCTCTCCATAACGTAGGTCAGACAACACACAAATTGTACTTGCAGATCAGCAATGGACAATAGTGCAGACCCGTGCCACAACTCTGAAGTAAACTAGGCATCAAATGAGGGCTGGTGGATGCTAAGTGGCTACTTCAGCCGGCAAAACTCAACTCTCAAATCTGCGGGTTTAAACTTGGAATGCTCATTCAGACACAAAGCCTGCAGTGCTGACAAGGGTATCGTGAAGCCTGCATAACACGACCAGCACCACACCACACTCTGATACCACAAGGTGCGCTCAGCGCCACACAACCACTCACTGCACCAGTGACCATACAAATCAATGCATGATGACCAACTTACAGCCCTACAGTTCACCAGACTGCAGAGCACTTGTGATGCAGCAGCAGCAGCTAGATGCCCAGCAAGCTGCACAAGGCACATACACAGGACAAAGAAATCCAATTGCCACGGTATTGCATAGAAAGTGGTACTAATTTTCAACTTAGTACATAGCCTGGAAAAAACAAAAGAACGAAGTTCAGAAAAACAAGTAGCCATGTGCAGGTCTGTAATGACCCGCACAAAATTCTCGTATGTAATATCTGAAGAGCTGCGACGGGAAAAAATACATTAGGAAAAAGGGATTCAATGGTAGATGTTTCAAGACCCTTCTTACCAGACAAATTGTATTCAATTTATCCAATTTCTAATCAAGAATAAATGGTCCTAATAATACAAGAAAGTAAACATACAGTACATGTCATGCCAATTTTCAATTAATGTTCAAAAGCTTACCTATATCCTCGTGTGACGGCCAATAGCACTAACACATTTTATTTCTCGTTTATTCTTTGAAATGTAAAAGACAAAATACCTGTAAGAGACGGACGTGTGAGAGAAAACTTGAGATAAACTACAGAGCTAGCAGCGGCAACATCAAGGCTGGCACACTGGCAGACTCACTGGGCACGCTGCTGGGGTGAGAGGCAACGCCACACGCAGGGTTGTTGTTCACTGCACTGTGATGGTTGGTGATGTTGTTGTTGTTGTGGTTGTTGGGCGTGGCAGCGATGCCGTTGCTTCTGATCGCTGGAGAGGAGCTGGGGCCGACAGCAGCACTGCCCGTAGACGTCGGCCGCTGTAGCGGCAGTGGTTCTGAGGCGGCAGCGGCCGGCCTGTGGAAGCCGTCCAGCTTGATGCTCACGGTGGGCAGCGTCGGACCTGCGCGGCAGCGGCAGTGGTTAGCGCTGGTACACCACACTGACAAGCAAGCACTCAGGAAAAAAATCTACAGCAAACATCACACAAAAGATAAAAATGACCAAGAAAAAAAAAAGAGATCTATGACCAAGAAATAAAGATCTATGACCCATAGCACGCCAGATGAAAAATACAAACGACCAAGAAACAAAAAGATCTATGACTGATAGCACATCACACAAAAAATTAAAAAAGACAAAGAAAAAATACATGAGAACAGACACTGAAGTTTAAAAAGAGAAGTTATCAGGACAACTGGAATTTCCAGGACATCTCACAGAAAAGTAGCCCCTCTCACTTTCTACTTTCTCTCCACTCGCAGAAGAATGGCCAGCATCAAAGTTAGATTGGTTGGACGAGTTAGTTCAAGGCTCCTTAACCGCAACAAGGGCAGTCCAAATCGAGGATGGACGAGGGTTACAATTTAGTATGCAGTTAAGGGAATGCAGGATGTATGCACAAAGTGTGTCCCCACACAGGATCTCCTGTGCATAGGACCAGTAAGTTAAGAAGGAAGGCTATGAAATAAGATATAAGTTAGCTTTCCAGTACGTCAATTCTTTTATTTTACGAACAAGATATAGGTTGAAGTAGAAAGTTAGAGGTGCTGAAAAGTAGGACAGCAGTGAAACAAAAAACCTATTCTATTTCAACAAAAAGGAAACTTTGTCAACTCTGAGCTAAAGACCTGAGATTATCCCCCTGCAAGCAGTACTGCCTGTAAACACAAGTGGTATTGCTGTGAGGGGGCCAGCCAGCACCAACACAGTCGCCCTCTCTGGTTGTTCACTCGACACTGTCCCTCCGGGGCGAGAGGCGGCAGCAGCTCCCCCCAACCAGCCTGCACTTGTGCAGTTACAACAGCCCACATGGAAGCGCGCAATTTCCCACACTTGTATCAGGACAGCTGTTGTAGTCCTACCAAGTGGACATGTTAAACTAAATTATGACATGAATTAAAATCATTTTACTCAAATGAACCTAACACAGCCCATCCCCTTTTAGATTAGATTAGACGAGTCAGTATAATCTTACCTAATTTCAGCTAAAGGTGACTCAAATAATTACAGCAAAGGTGGCTCAAAGAGAAAAAAAGGTGTTAACACCATTTACAATGGAGTTTAAAAAATGGGGAATATAAGCACAAAGTTTGTCCCCACACAAGATCTTTGCATAAAAACAGTAGGTTAAGAATAAAGTCCGAGAGCTGAAAAAAAATTAGAGCAGTGAACCAAAAGGAAGATGACGCCTAACACAACACAAATCTGATTCTAGTTTTATTAGCTTAGTTTTATTACACTAGTTTGAGACTCCCTTGCCACAACAAACGTGATCTCAAGAAAGTGAAGCGACCGTTCAGTGTGGTCTGTAGACAATTGGGAATCTATGCACATAGCATGTTCACACATAGGATACCCTGCACATCAAAACAAGAATTAGAGAAAGAAGAGGAAGAAAACACAAAAAAGAGATAGCAAAGATGGCATGAAAAGTGAAAGGAATTCGCACCAAAGTCTTCAAGTTCCAGAAAACTTATTCAAAACTGAGGTAAATCCAACAGAATCTCCTGTGGGGGCGCCATTTCCCATTGCAAAGGATAGACAAGCCTAACTAACAGGAACTTATTGCCCATTTTATGCTCTCTGATCATTGGAGCATGCATCATCAAGGTTTTTGAAAAATGTTCAACAGAGTTTTACAATATTTTTTCAAAACATTATTTAATGAAATCAGAGTATGCTTACCTATTTTCAAGCACACCAGCAGTCAGCAATGAAGACTATGCCACACACACATACACTGGACTGAACACATTGCTGCCACGAGAGCCACACCAACACACACAGCCAGCGGGCACGTGTGGTGAGGACGAGAACACACACCTGCCGAGGGAGGAGACTTGCCCTGCGGGGCGACCGTGAGAGGGACGCTGAGAGCCAAATTTTTGAGCTGTCCAGCGTTGGTGCGCAGGAGGGGCTGGAGCTGCACCACAGCCTCTCCTATCACCGAGTCCCGCACGATGGTGTGGTGGTCGCACACTCTCAGCCGCACGCTAGACTCTCTTGTCGCCAGCCTGAAATTAGGTTTGCTTCAATGCGAGGCATTTAAAACATGATTGCACGCCGCCACTAAACTGGCGGCGGCATCAGTCAGTCAATTGTTTTAACAAGGGTTAAAACAAACGCACTCGTGCACCAAACAGAAATAAGGAGTGCCTGCATAAGCTCACCAAAGCATGTTTGTCATTGTTAAGCAGAAATAAAGAAAAGCCACACACCAAGGTTGGAAAATGACAGAAAATGTAATTTCAACAAACCACATGATGAAAATTAAACATTTTATGATCATTTACAGGAGCACCAAAGAAAAGGGCTAAAAATGACTGATAAGCATCCAGCTCCTCATTACAGGGAACAATTTATACCTAATTTACCTACAGTTTAATTTCAAAATGGTCTATGAAACAATTCTTTCCAATTGAAGATGTTTTTTGAGTTATTTTTTGTGTAAAGAATACAACAAAGAAAAGTTATCAAATACTCTTCTTTAAGTATTCAATAATTTCAAGTTTTCAAGAGATTAAAAACCAAAAAGAAAAGGTTAACCCATATGGTAAGCCATTAAAAAATCACATTCAAATTAAAATAACTTTGGAAATAAATGTAATCTCTAATGTGGGTTGAAGCCTGACAGAAGTAAAACACAGAAATATCTGAAAACGCAGGTACAAAGACAAATTTAAGGAATAATGAACACATTCACTAGGTATTGGGATATACCAGCATCATTAGTTCAATAAATAAATTAGGTTGTACAAATGAAAAGCATTTTAATTATTTCACTTTTGTTTAGAATAGATTTTAGCATTTGACAAGAAATACTATGCTATGCTATTACAATTTTCACATTTCATAGAAAAGATAAAAATGCTGTTGAGCAGTATAGTCAATTTTTCACCTTGGTCACTTAAAACCTAATTTAACTAACCTAGTTACTCTGTAAGCGCAGTCAATGTGTTTAATTTAAATCAGGAAAAGATCTCTAAACAATTGTGCAACCCATTACATGACAGAACATGAGCTTCGTCTTACACTTGAAGAATACACTGCCCAGTTGAGAAGTTTGCTGTACCCTGGTGACACACATTTATAATTGAAACCATATTTTACATGTTCCCGCATAAATTGGGAGGAAAAGAATAAGGAGGTGGCTGTATTCAACTTCACTGGGTATCAGTACTCCCCCTGCTGACTAATTTTTTTTTCTATTTAAATATTTTCACAAAGGTCATTAGTTGATGAGCACCTCATTAAACATATATAATTAAGATATATGTATATATTCACATATACATATATGCTAATCTTATTATATTAACAAGCATTCATAATCCTGCTGGAAATATACCAGGAAAGTCTTAACTGCTTGACATGAGTCTTGAAAAAGGGGGAAAAACATTGCGCAGTATAAAATGACGGTTAAATGGTGGTAGCGCTAAGTACTGAATAATCACAACAGGCGTCCTTTGAAATGATTAATGAGAACAAACCGGCAGAAAAGTGTTCTGCAGTTTATTAGCATGTTCAACAACGGTCTTAAGAAAATTTCTGCTTGACCTTGCAGAAACCACGAGTCAGTAATGCTAAGCAAACAAAACTGCACACATTTGGCTCAAGACCACAAAACTGGACTACAGAGCCACAGTAACACGTCCAATGGTGAGAACCATCGAGGTTCCCGTTGTTTCAAGAAGATAACAGAGTTAGAGCGAGACGAGAAGCGCGTGGGGCTTTTGATCTTTCATGTTTTTACTCCAACAGTTGAGGCCAGGAACATTGGAATGGCCTGGGGGTGCTTAACATGTTTGCCAATAGGATCCACAACTTTGTGCAGCAACAAAATAAAATCTCCAGATTATTAAAACATCCAAGGGGACCGAATACACATGTCTATCGATTGTTATTTTCCTCATAGTTCAGGTTATTTTGAAGGCAACAATGCTCGTACACACCAGTCTCATGGGGTGCAAGATTGGCTCAAGGATCACGAGTGATTATTTTATCATACAGAATCAGTCTTCTGAATTAAACTCTATAAAAACTTGAGGGACCAACCAGAGAGGCAGCTGCAAACTTCTATACTTCATCTCTCTTCACTGAAAGATCCTTATCCACGTTTGCTCTTACTTTAGACAACCATTCATTTAGATGGTGGGCAAAGTCTTTTAAATCTATGTATAAGTGTATGAAACCCGCAAACAATGTTAAAGGCTGCCCAATAAACTTTCATGCTTCATTATTTTCACTACAATCACACTCCTCTAAGGTACAACAAACTTTTTTGTTGGGTGCTGCAAGAAAAACGTTACCAGTTTTCCAAGACTCAGAGTACTAAACTTAAGTAGGTCTCGACTAAGCCCAAACGGTGAAAGCTGCGCGTGAGCCTAAAGGACGAGCTCTGAGCCAAACGAGTGCGAGTCAAATCAAAAGCAGTTCCTCAAACGTGGAATTGCACTCAACTCTTCAGATCCAAGAGCTGCACAGTATTCCAGTACCCCAGTCACTCTAGATAGGTCTCATCTGATCCAGGTCTAAAACCTTGAATATTTATGAAAGAAACACGAGCTATTTCACTGCCTTCAAAGACTTTACAAAAGATTCACAAAGCTGTGGCTACATGCATACAATTTTGCTAACACAGAGGCTGGCATTGAACTCACAGAGTGACGGTCTCCTGCCACTTGGGCTTGGACGAATTCTTGATGCATTGCGTCTTCTTCTGCTGCACGCCATCCACCAGCACCTCGACATAGGCTGAGGGCTTGGACAGCACCCCGCTAATGGAAGTCAGATCAGCACTGCACACTGGTGAGTAATTAAATTAAGATGCAGTGTGCGGCTGTGCACCATATACCAATGGCAGGACACACATAGAGAAGATAATAAGGCTGTTCAAACCTTCCTCCTCATCCCAACAAAGGTGCTGTCAGCACATGGAAGACACTATCTCATTTGAAGTTGAGAGTATAGTAAATCTAAGCAGAAGGGGTATCTATCCTGACCCTGTGTGTAGAAACACAAAGATTGGAAGCAGTTTATGAAACAAGATAAGAGTTGAAGAAGAAAGTAATATGCAAGAAAATCAACAGCATGGAATAAAAAAAAATCCAACAAAGCAAAACCTATTCAATTTCAACAAAAAGAAGGCCTACTAGACCTTCAGCACAGAACTTCCTCTCTTCCCTGGATGATTAATTCCCATAAATACAATAGTTGAGTACCTCAGAGGAGTAAATATACAACTCTTATGAAACACTACAGACAAGAGAAATACAGCAAATTTGTCCTAACAGAATGTAACAACGACTTGAAAATTAGGATGTTTTACTCTAAAAGAACTACCACACCATCCTTCATGATGTCAACTAGGTCAGATATTTTAAAACTTGAAGCTTAAAATTTGAAAAGTACCAGGTGGTTTTTTGTAAACTATTATTCAACTAATCAAAAGGGTCATTTTGAGACAAGAGTCAAAATTGAGTTCAAGAAAAATTTTAGCAAGAACACGACATTATCCACCTTCAGCAACACCAACTTCTCACGATTCACACCATATCAGAAAGTTGTAGGCACTGATTCACACTGGATGGTAGGCAACAAAACAAAAATCTATTTTATTTTGATAAAAGGATGGCCCACCTAACCTTTAGTTCAGGACCTCACACATTCCTACAGGGGGCACTAACTCCCATAGATACACTAGTTGTCTCTCCCTGAGGGGATTGGGTGTTTGTTTATAAGCCACTACATTCCACACATCTGTAGCATACAGTTCCCTAGGAAGAGTTAGTTTTGATACAGCAGAAGGAGCACCACTGATGCTTCACAAGAGATTAGAGTGTTAGTTTGAGCCTCCCTATCCACCAAAAAGGTAATCCAAAGAGAGGAAGGCCCCATACAGTATGGAGTTAAGGGAATGCAAAATCTATGCAGAAAAGGCATAGAAACAGTAAGTTGAGAAAGAAGTTCATGAAACATAATTAAAGTCGAAGAAGAAAGTAGTAGGTGCTGAAAAACAGGACAGCAGTGAACCAAAAAAAGGTGGTTCTTAATATAACAAAAGCATTTTATTTTAACAAAAAGAAGGACTACTTTAACTCTCAGCTTAGACCCCACACACATGTTCCTCCTGGGAGTGCTTATTTCCATAGATACAATAGTTGTATCCCCCTGAGGGAATGCTTCACAACAACTCAGATTTAAAGTGTTTCCAGCCAACAATTTGGGACACACGGCAGCAATCCCTGTTCGTGAGACTTTTCTCCAGACTACAATTTACCATTGAATTGATTTATGTGGTGGATAGTTTATGTGGTAGACTTGCATAACAGTGCAGCTTAGAACATCAGCAAATCCTGCTCCCTCCTTTGCTTGGTATCTTGTGGGAGAAATGCACTACATATTTTGCCATTCCGATGCATCTTCCCTTCATCCTAGTGCTGTTGAGCAACTAAAAACATGTATAATTTGTGTCCCAGCTTTCAACACCAATCAACGAATGTAGTAAGTAACTTGTGTTTGCAAAACAATAGGTCACCAATTTTTCATTCACGGAGCTCATTTGCTTTATTAAATGTACACAAATTTCATGGCTGAGTTCCCTTTGCTTATTTATCTACATTATGAATTTCAATTTCTAAATTGATCAAAATGGACAGTCATGGCTATTGTCCTTTCACATTCTTACCTTGTGGTTATTTCTGCTTTAGGAGCTTACCTTCATATATATTTTCTGGATCGAGTTGCATTGCAGTTTGAGTTTCTTCAACTTATCTGTCTCTTATCTATTTCTTCAAGCTGTTTTTTAGTTTAAATGTATTTATTCTTCAATATGCAGTCAAAACCATGCATAATTCTAGGCAAAATATCTGCCTTACTTACAACACAAGTGACAGGAAGGTGGTAAAGCTCTATCTTGCTTTCATTTTAACCACAAAATTTGCCTAAATACATGAACATTTTTCATGAAACTTTAGTTTCAATTAAGATATTGATTCTCAATAGCCTTTCTTAAGGATAGGGTCTTGCAAGGAGACATAAGTTTTTGATGCTCAAGTTTACTTTTATTTCAGATATGTGTTCCAGCAGCACCAACACCTTTCTGAGGTTGAAGACTGAAATATTGAGATGACTTTGTAGGCATGGCCCCAAATATGTTTATTTTTTATCTGTAATATCCAGCATGCATCAGTCTGAATACATTCTGTTTTCTCCTATCTTTTCCAGTGATTCTTAATATTAATTATAGAGATATAAGTTTAAATGTGTTTTTAAGTGTTCACCGGTTGTTTTGTGTTCTTGATTTTGCTGTGTTTTGTGTTTCAATAGTTTCTTAATGCACTGTCTTTCTTTTGCTTTCAGTCACTCAGATTTACGGTAAAACTAGTGTAATTATTTCTTGGCAAAGCTATTCTTTCACCTTAAAACCAAGTGTTGATCTGGTGAGTGTTGCTTCATTGTACAGTTTGCTTGCTTGTATATATTTTTTTGTTGCTCTAGGCTAAGATTTACTTTATGTTGAGCATGATGTTTTCTTTTGGCATATTGGTTCTTTCATTTCTTTTTTGTTGAAAGATTAAGTTTTTCAGTTCTGCTAAATTTCAAGATTGCTGATATAATTTTTTTCCTGAGTTACTATGTTGAATTTGTTGTTGAATGATTTTATTTGAGTTTGATTTCATTCATATTCATTTCCTAGTTAATTTTTTTAGTTGCTTTGTTTCATTTTTAGTCAGTGCATTTACTTTATTTAGCATGAATTCATTTTTCAGCATGGTTTATTTGCTCTGCTCCTTACTTTACTTTGAAGTTTAGTTTGAGGAATCCAGAAGGACTGGTATGGTGTATTTTCTTTTCCTGCATTTTTATTTTTTGTTTATCTCTGTTTTCAGGGCTTTTTCATTTGCTGGCTCCTGATTTGTATTCACTGTTTCTGAGCCCTGTCACTTGTCATTGCATGTCCAACACCTGTTTCAAAATAAACTATCCTTTTTCTAAACCAGTTTCATTTCTCCCTCACTATGTGGTTCACACAAACAGCTACATGTAATGATGGGTAAATGCAAGTACCCCTAGTCCCTCGTCCTCTTACAACTTTAGGCAGGATTCTATTGTAAAACAAATCTTCAGTTCACCTTGCATCACAAACTAATTAACACTTTGACTGCAGCAAGTAAAACTGAAGTTCAATATCCAATTCAATATCCAATATCCAATTCAATATCCAATATCCAATTCAATATCCAATATCCAATTCAATATCCAATATCCAATTCAATATCCAATATCCAATTCAATATGCAATTCAATTTTAACGTCAATTGTTGTAAGTAATGTTGAAATTAGCAAGCAAACATGCACTGGATTGTGCCTTCATTTAGATTTGATGAAGTATTTTTTTAAATTGAATTTGTGACTACTGGTCAGTGAGCAGCATTATAAAACTTTGTCTGTGTACCACAGGTGGCTCAGGTCACAGTCAAAGTGTTAGGTTATTTTTGCAGGTTGTAGTTTATTTAGCTGCCAAAACTCACAGGAATATCATCTTTCAAGGTTTCTTTCAGAATTTTTGAAAAAATTTATTTACATCATCATATTCATGAATTATTCATTAGTTTTGCTACTGAACCCTTTGTTGCCTGGTGAAGACATTTCTGCCATTTGATGCATATTTTAACCTAGATATAAAAAATTTGATACCTACACTTTTTCCATTTGATTTTTGCATATCAGAATTTACCACAAAACTGAAGGATGAACTGTGCAAATATTTTTAATGAGATAAATAATTGTACTTGAGTATGAGGTAAACTTTACATTTTTTTCCTGTTTAATTCATCTTACATTATATAAAGTGAGAAGATGACAATATATGCTTAAAGATCACATATAGATTATCAGTCAGACATACTTATGCAGCTCACAAAAGTAATTCAGCAGAACCACTTCATTATCAACAAGAACACTATATAGATGAGAATGTAGCTCATGTATTGAAGACAAAGAACACAGCATCACATACCTTTAGCAACACCAACTTCATTAAAACCAGCAATAGTTTTCAATGAAAGTTGAGGCCATGCTTACCTGTTATACTGCATTGATATCTTGAGTTGTTGCTTCTACTGCTGCTGGGGCTGGTGGTGGTGGTTGTGGTGGTGGCCGTGGTTGTGGCTGGCATTACTGCGTCCATCACTCGGGCAACGTTAGAACCTGCACGCAATAGACCTCTCACTGCATCTTATCCTTCTGACAAATGCAAAATTAGAGCAAAAGGCATACTCATCAACTACAAGGCTTCCACAATTTTTACAATACATGCTAGACATCAAATTACCTTTCACAATTGAACAATAGTAAATTAGAAATTGACCCTCAAAGTAGAACTCAAATAAAATTAAAAACTAAGTTGAAAAGTCATGGGAAGTTTTTTGAATTTCTACATCTAATTGACACTAGTGAGGCACATTTATGAGATACAACTCTTTACTGATGATTGAAGTCCAATAACAAATTTTTGATGACCCTGGAAATTTGATAGAAGATAGCACTCATTTCACATGTTAGATTAGATAGAATGGTTTAAGCTTTCCTAACCCCAATCAAGGTATTCCAAAGGAAGGAACAAAGCATCATATGTTAGAGTTAAGAAAATGCAGAATTGATGCAAAAAGTGTTCCCACACAAAGTCTCCTGCACATAGAAACAGTGAGGAGGCAAGGTTATGAAACACAATTAAAGTTAAAGAAGACAGGAAATGCTGAACAATACAACAGCAGTGAACTGAAAAAAGGTGGTCTTCAATAAAAACAAAAATCTAGCTTTTTTCAGCTTAAAAGAAGCCCTGCCTAACCTCCAGCTTAGGATCTCACATTTTTCTCTGAGAGTGCTAATTCTCACAGATACACTCACTACACATTAAATTACCGATTTATGGCATTTCAAGTTTTATAAAATGTCACAACAAGGATAGATTTCCTCTTATAACTAAGATTCTTTCTCTATGTGCATCATAGGAAGAATTTTGGTGTGAGAACACAACAATTTACAATATTTTGACATTTAAGTACTGAAGTCACTTACCTATGCGTATGCATTACATATAATACATAATAGAAAGGTCTAGAACAAGGTTTCTCAACCTTTTTTGTTGCTCAGTACCACTAAAGAAATTTCATTCAAACCTGGAACCTGCAAAAATAAAAAATTTTCAACACATAGCCAATATTTTATTATTTATCTTGACTATCTTGCACCCTTGGAAATTGTCTGACCACCAGGGGGTTCTACAACTTTAGGTTGAGAACCCTTGGTCTAGGACTTGCATCATTTTTGCGACATTTATTAATAGGAGATTGCATCCTTTTCAAAAAATGTTGTAGGTCAATACCATCATGAATGGAATAGAGTATTACACAAACATTTTCAAATGGCATATTCATGTTGAATTTTCAATAATTTAAAGAACACCTGAGCTTATCTTGTAATAAAATAACAGACTTAAGGGGTTCATCTACCCTGAAATCAGCATTATTCAACGAAATGGCCATAACGTTTTTATGGGTTCTAGATCTATAAAATTTGGCCCGCAATATCTATTTTTGGAAATAAATAGAGATTGTGTCATATCCTTTTCCCAATTTTTGACAATTACAAAGATAATGGGTAAAAATAGAGGGAAAATAGTCTTTTTTCAAAAGGGATCTTCTCCAAGAGCTTTCATCGTAGAGTAAGGATTCAGGTATCATTGGACTGTACGGTCTTCCAGCAATACTTAAGCCAGATTTTACTTTGAAATTTCAATTTAGTCTGATTACAGCAGCTCCCAGTCATATTAATTTAGTTAACTTTGTGTATCAGTATCAAGAGATTCTTGTGTGTGAAGGCTTCATCATGACAGGAAAGGGCTTCTGAAAAACCAGAATATGCAAATTGGACAAGTTCCTTCCGCTAATTTTGCAAGAGTTTTACTGTACTGTGGTTGTGAGGAATACAGTCCTCATCTACAATCACCAAGAGTAACAATGTATTAACAGAATACAATTGAATTTTACTATGAAATTGATTGCAGAGAGATAACCAAAAAATTAAATTGGAACACTACTGCAAGTCTTGTTTGTTGACTTACTGAAACTGATACCACAAGTAAAAATCATGCACTGATACTAAACTTTTATCAATGCAAGCTGCACCCTTCAAGTGGGTAGATTTTTGTACACTGCTCTAAGAACAATTATTTAGTTTAGTCAGACTTCATTTAACCCATTCCAAGCGGCAGGGTCTCTACCGGAGCGCACAAATTTTGAAATGATCTATACATTGTAACTGCCGCTGTTCATGACAGTAACTTCTACACGCCATGTATAGTCGCACCGCTAAATGGAAGGAATGTGCTTGCGATTATATATAGTTTCTGCCACGTAATGGGATCAAGTTGAACTTAATTTTTTTTAAATATCAGAATGAAAACGATATATTTATAACCGTTTATTTGGAATCATATACAAAAAATGACGGGGTAAATATCAATTTGAAAAATTTCTAATCTATAGACTAGTATTGAATTTTTATTTTTGATAAGTACTGACATTTTTTATACTTGAGTACTAACATAAAAATAATAAGTGTGTTGATAGACCGCAAATATGTCATTCAACAATCACCGACAGAATGGTACATCTGGAAATGATAACTGATTTTTCAGAAACAAAGTTGCAAGCTTAAACAGAATGTATAAGGAACATTTTGCTTACAAAAGCATACAAGATTTTTTTTAAATGCAATTTTTGCTTTCTATTATTATCAGAGGAGATTATTATTTTTGTTATTATTAGAGGAGATTATTATTTTTATTATTAGAAGACAATAAATATCAGTAAGTCAATAAATTTCAACTCAACTGGAAAAATGAGTTCAATACGATATAGAAGCAAGTGTAGGAGCAAGTCTGCAACCTCTCCTGTCCCGCATTCACGCACCACCCATTTTGACGTTTGGTAAGGCACTAAACTTATTGTTCAACTTGCTTAAAATTGTCTGAGAAACTGAAGAGGATGCCAGGCAACCCTTTTTTGCCAGTATTATTTATTATTGTAGCCACCGCTTTTGTGTAGCAGGCAGGATAAAACAGCGACTGTACATAGACGAGCAGCTGAATGGGACCATTGTTGGGACAAACTGTATTTAGTTCTGCCGCTTGGAATGGTTTAATATTGAATACATGAAGAGAAATAAGTTAACATCAGACTTTTATAATTCAAGGGATACAATCATCTGTAATGGCATGGTCTTTGACATGAATACTTTTTTCTGCCCAACTACAATCAAGTTCTATTTACAACGGTAAATTCATCATAAAATTTATGAATTACAACTCAATGTCTACCAGTAAATGAAAGAATACTGATATTGAGCAATGCTACTGCTTTGTTGATAGTAACAATTCTTTGAAGGATTTTCTCCAGGTTTTTAGAATTTGTGAGTTCCACCACACAACTTTGACAAGCACAATGAAAGTAACAGAAAAATTATAAAAGAATTGACTAAAATAAAATAAAAAGAAATTTTTCTCAGAATAAGCTTGCTGCTAAAGCTACTCATACATACAAATACAGCTAACAAGTACTTTTCCTGTCATTTGAAATAGGAATGAAAGTAGAAGTTGTAAAAGTTCTGTTTGCAGTAAGGAATGAGTGAGGAATTAAGTGTAATCAGGCTCAGTGTAATCAGGCTCAGTGGTTAAGGTTATGTGGTCAATATGGATTTCAGGCCTTTCACGGAAATTTAAAAATTCCGTATCTAAGAATCACTGAAGGATCACATTTAAAAACGTTTCACATGAATGACATTCTGCTCACTGATGCGTTATTTTCGAGATATAACAATGATTACGTTCAGATAGGAATAACATTATATGGTCGGTCGCTTAGCCGCCGCATTGTTGGGTGACGCCCACTTTTCTGGCGGGACACGCCCACTTCTTGGTAGGAAAACTAACAGTCTCGGTTTGGGTAAGTTAAGGTAAGCTATTTTAGGTTGATTTATGTCATTTTAGGGTAGTTTAATTAACTAACCTAACATAACCAACCCTAACCTCACCAATCGTTACATTAATACCGTATTACAGCATGTTTACGTGTCCGTTCCTTCACTTTTATATACGACGTTCTGTTATATTCTCACAATATAACTGCCCTACATCTTTAATTATAAAGAAATCGCTACGAGGAATACTGAAATGCTATGTCTGGCCTACGAATTTCATCTCCTCGAAAAGATCCGCATGTAAAGATAAACTCTCGCGGATAAGCACAACTTTGAAGCAACTCCACAATCTGCCTCTCGTGCCATTTCAAGAAACATCGACTACAACATCTTCTACCACGAAACATCTCCAGTCGGCGCGACGCCTTACCATCATCACCAGCTTCCCTTCTCTACATCACCACTACGACGCAACCGAGGGACCACAAGTCCAAGTTATCAGATACCACTTTCTCATTTCTCTATCACAATGTACTTCTTGTATTTGAGATCTTTATTGTCCAGGATATTATTAATTGCTATAGATAGAATGCGGGATCCTAATTAATGTATCACTATCGTGGGCTTTTCACTTATTAATAATTAACTGCTATAGTAACACGCTGTTCGTAACGTGTTTGTTCGCTAACGTAGAGAGACACGCTCGGCTCCTCAAGGGGAGTGGGCAACAGGCAGTCTTACGCGGGAGTCTTACGCGAGGGGTCGAACGCAGGGGTTGGCTTGAGAAGGTTCCCTCAATAACTGAGATATTGAAGAGAAACAGCATAAGATCATATAAGCATCACTGGTGTTTTTCACTGTGGTTCATCGCCTGTGGCGATGGACCCGCTTTGTTTTGAACTACTGTAAAAGTAACAATTGACTATATTAAATGGAGATTCGACTTATTCTAATTAATTGTAAATCCTGATCGTAAAAGCAACCAGCTTCCTTGCGCTTACTTCGTCTTTGCTCAAACTGGATCCCGCAGATAAGTTAAACATATTTACTATGTGTCTAACCAGCTTCTCCCTCAGCAGCATTGTGATGTGTTTAGGTGTCTGCGTTAATAACCAACCTTTGTAATCTTTTGTGTCTTTGATTTCCTTTGTAAGTTAGGAAGAAATGACGACGATGAGATGATGATGAGAATATAATGATAAAATGCACGTCAATAATAGCCTTTAGCTCAGACCTCACGCTTACCGAAGAACAAAGATAATCAATTAATTATGATGACCGTAATTAATAAATATTTACTATAAATATTCCCTTAAAGGGTGTTGGCAGCTTCAATTTGATTAATAAAGGAGTAAAAATATATGAATGTGGCAAATAGCAATGTCACAACAATTAATATAGAAAAAGAACATCCATTTTGATGATCAGCGTGCGGAAACTAAAAATTAAACTACGATGGCGACTCAATGAAATAATCCACACCAAAGATCAAAACAATTCTGATGACTTCAAAGTTGAATTACTCAAAAATAACTCATCAGCGAGCAAAATGTCATTCATGTAAAACGTTTTTAAATGTGATCCTCTAGTGATTCTTTGGAACGGAATTTGTAATTTCCGTGAAAGGCCTAAAATCAATATTGACCGGTTATGTAATAGGTTATGCATGCAGTCTTCTAACAGCAAAGGCTAAACACCATAGAACATTATACTTCAAAACCTAGAAAACATAGGCTTCAGAGAGAGTTTCTCATCAGTGTTGTGTTTGAGTAGTTTTTAAAGAACAAGTTGTTTGCCAGAAGTGATAATTGTAATTCTGATTAAAGCTCTCTAGAAACGTTGAATGATGGATGAAACTTGCCAATGCAGTGAAAAACTTTCTAGTGAATTTGAAGAAAAGACAACAATAATTTTAAAGAGTTAATTATCACAAAGAATTCATTACCTATAGCCCATGAAAGCTTCTTTCCCAATTTGAGTCTGCTAGTGATGTCCCTATGGTTGCTGTTTCATCTAACCACCCAGGATGACTTGAGTTATCTCACCAAAAAATTCATTTATAAGCAAATAACCAAGTAAAACTATTTAGAGTCAAAATCAATATATATAGGCCAACTATTTAGCGCAAAAGGAGAGGTTGTTCCAACAATGCCGGAGCGGGGAAAAGATAATGTTTTTGACTTTATGGCGTAATTA